>JAKTQL010002491.1:575-17445 GCA_030558815.1 Blastobotrys malaysiensis
CTCGTTGGATGGTGTTTTCAAGCTCTTCTTCTCTGCTGTCTGCCACGCGTCGCCGTTTGGTTGGAGACAGGGACCTGGTCCGAGATCCCTGCGCTTTAAAGAGATCGGGAAAGATCCATCGTCTAGTCGTTCTGTTGTCGTCAGTGTCGGTGGTGTGGACCGGGGTGGTGGTAGCAGTCTGTGACGCCTCTATTGCGAACGGGGGGCCCAAGTTGGGTATCAAACTGTTCGCCTCGGCTTGAAGATTCTTCTCCTGGGGCTTTCCAGCCCCTTCGGGGGGTGTCTCGTCCGGATTTCCCGGATTTTCCTGATTGTGCACTTTTTCGTTGTGCATGTCGGCGCTACAAAAACCAATATCAACATCATCACAACGGCTTTTTGTGAAGGGATATTCCCATTGATCCTTGATTAATGGTAATATTTGACACGAAAATTTTAAGTGGCATGAACTCATCACATCCTATTGATGTATTCCATAGAATAAAAACACCTATTAATCAAGATTTTTACGCCGCATGAGCCGCAGTATATGCGGCTCAAATCTGATTGACATGTTCCAAATCAAAAATTGATGTGTCTCTTGCCCCATTGGCCAAATGGTTAAGGCATCCGCCTCCTAAGCAGGCCCCTGTTTGACACAGCGGAAGACTGCGGGTTCGAGTCCCGTGTGGGGTGCAATGATCACCGCTCAAAGGTGAATTTGTTTTGAATTTTTATAGATCACGTGACTAAAATCACGTGATTTAATTCAAGAATTAATTAATTTTTTGATTGTTGGGAGTTTTAGGCTGACAATTTTTTTCATTCATGTCCAGCTATAATTGTGTATACACCCGCTATACATATTATACAGGCTATATATATCGGCTCTTAGCACACCCAGTGTTGGATTCTAAAGAATTGTTAAGAGTCAATCACCCTGAACTCTGATCAGACCCGATCGGCGGGTCTATATATAGTAATGTAGGTGGCACAACTCCCTTAATTTTCTCGTATTTTATGTACATGACTAGAGTGTCAATCGGGATCTTATGATTTAATCTCGCTGACTTAATTACATAATTGAAAACATTCATGTCAAGGAGAGGACGTGTATACTGGAATGCCCATATCACTGCCAAAGGTTGGCTGTCAATGATCAAGGTTAAAATACAGAATATCATTACCGGTATTATATGACTGTCAAATCCATAGAAGCCTGTAATTCCCAATAACCAATCTATATTACTTCTATTTACATACAAGTTTCTTTTCAAGCCACGTGGGGTGGTCTACTTCTCGTTCTGCTCTCGCAGGTAGTTGTCGTATCGCAGGACACCGCCAATGAGCACCTGGACACCTTCGGCCATCTGCTCGGCGGTAGAAAACTCAGCAGGATTATGTTATATACCTCCCCTGCAAGGAATAAAGAGCATTGCGGTGGGACATCGTTCCTGGGTGTGGCAGGAGTCGTGACCGGCACCGGACTGCATGCCGAGATGCGAAAGTCCCTCGTTTTCGGCAGATTCTCGAAGGTAACCCACGCAGATTTTGTCGAAATCAACAACTGGGCATCCCCAGAGCTTCTTGTAGGTGAAAACACACTTTCGCTTCTCGGCAATAGCTTCGAGTCGCTGGAACAGAGCAGTCTCAAGGTGGCCGAGCAGAGCGTCCTTTGAATGCCGAATGTCAATTGAAAAATTGATCTTGCCAGGAATGGTGTTCATGCTCTGTGGAATGCTGTTGATGATTCCCACACTACCGAGACCCTTGAATTCGTTGGCAGTTTCCTCAACGCACTGAATCATGATGCTGGAGCACACTAGGGCATCCTTTCTTCGGTCCATGGGAGTGGTACCAGTATGCTGTTCTCGGCCGCTGACTTCGACTTCAAACCATCGCATTCCCTGGACACCCTCAACGATCCCCACTCGAATATTGTCCTCCTCAAGAATGGGACCCTGCTCGATGTGGAGCTCAAAATGGGCGGACAGAGGGATCTCCTCGTATGATGATCGGACCTCACCACGGTAGCCGATTCGCTCCAACTCGCCCAGAAAGGTGATGCCAGGAGCATTGACACCTTCTAGATCGTAACAGGTCTGCTCGGGAATGGCTCCAGACCAGACTCCGCTGGCAAGCATGGCTGTGGGGAAACGTGCACCTTCCTCGTTAGTCCACACAATGGTTGCAATCGGAGCATAGGTAGTGTAGTTATTGTCATGGAGAGTTCGCATGATTTCCAAACCGGCCTGGACTCCAAGAATGCCGTCATATCGACCACCAGTGGGCTGGGTATCGAGATGAGAGCCCAAACCAATGGGAGGGATATCATTGTTAAGACCAGGTCGGACCATAAAGATATTTCCCACGGAATCAATGATGACCTTGCAACCAAGTTTCTTGGCTTCAGAAGTGATCCAATCCCGGACCTTTTTATCGTCATCATTCAGAGCTAGACGGTTCATTCCGCCGTCGTCCGTAGCACCCCACTGACATGATTCGTGGAGAGTGGCCGACAGTCGGTCGCCGTTGGTGGTTAGAGTGTTTACAAGAGTGGTGGTAGAGGAAGCCATGGTTGATGTAAAAGAGATGGATGTAAGAAGGAAACTTTACAATCTCAAGCTTACAGAATAATAAAATAAATAGTAGTCTAAGTTTTAGCCGCCGAGAGAGGAGGGACCTATCATAGCCGTCTTATTTGAACGGCCGAAAAGGACCAGAGCCGGAGGTGAGATAAACACCCGTGTAGCTTATCGATGATCTCGCTGACCCATCCGATCATATTCTGAGATTCACTCGGTTTTTACAACCCGACAATCTCCTCAATTAGATAAGGTGACCAACATCGGCAGCACCCATCTTTTGGCGGCTTGGCGATAACGCTAAGCTATCGCAATTGGGATTATGATCTAATTCCGATTGCCGAATCATCAACAGGAACATTGGGTATACTGGCAGGATTTCTCGCATGACAGTACTGCAGGAATCGGTATCCCATTCGGGAAATATGTTCTACCAAGCCTAGCTAGTGAGTCTATCGCTGCTACATTGATGCCAGTATGCATCACCGTTGAATATTTCTCCCACTTTTTTAGTGGGCATCGGGAGTTCCATGTTTCAGTCGAGGTTAGAGGTCCCTACCTCCTGTGCATATGCTAAGCTTCCAGATACGAGCGGTGCGTTACGATGTTCAAGCGGAGAATAGTAATAATCTTTGATTACAGTCCATTGCCTAAGGCGAAGGAGGAATAGATCTAAATATACACTCTTCCTCATATGATATAATAATAATTTCAAATGGGGGCAGACGAGGTCGATTTCCTCAGCTGATAACGCTTATATCCCGAGGGAAACCCTCCTTATCTTATGATCAATGTCTGCAATCGCGCATTATCGACAGGTGGGAAACCTGAACTAACCTCTCACGAAGAGATTTTACCGCATAGTGAAGGATTTGCGGATTTAGTTCAAGGAACCTAGATACCGCCCGGAGGCCGTCTTTACTATTGAGGGGGACCTTCTAAGTCCGGCGAGTTATCCCGGAGAATGTAGTAGGTAGCTTCGTAACACTCACATCGCAGGAGCGTTAGCAGCGAATAGCGAATATTTCAATTTTCAATTTTAAGCCCGAGGCGTGGTCTGAATATTTTTATGATTCTATATTTCATCTAAATATTTCTCGTTTGATTTCTTTTGCCTTGGTTGATTGGCATTGGTTTGCTACGTTCAGTTCTTTTTCCAATCGCAGGCACGCTCCCAGGCATATGCTGCGGTATACATGGTAGATTCGTCGAAAAACTTTCCAATAAGCTGCACAGCGGCGGGCAGCTTGATCTCGGGATCTTCCTTGGCCGGAAGCCATCCGATAGGAAGGCTCAGTGCTGGATGCCCGGTAGCATTGAAAGGACAGGTGTTGGAGTTGAGACCGAAGCTGTTTCTGATACGGTCAATAGGACCGGCATCTCGGGGGCCATTGCGGGGAGCCACGAACGGAACAGTTGGAGCGATAAGAATGTCAACATCCTCGAGAGTCTTATTGTACTCGTCTGATAGTTTTCGCAGCAAATTAGTAGCCTTGTAATACAGATTAGGAAACGTTTCAGTCAGATAGAGAGCATTGATCACACTATTCTTGACGTTTGGAGGGCTCTTGTCAAAGAAACGCTGGTTCAACTTAGCATTATCATAGTATTCCTGCATCATATAGACGCGACGGCCACCAGCCTTACCCAAGCGGCCCTGAAGACCAGAGAAACGTTCGATAATTGTCCACAGTTCGGGTGCGAGGGAGTGCAAGGGAACAGAAACGTCCACGACTTCGTAGCCCAAATCCTGCCAGACCTTGACGGCATCCATAATTTTGGCTTTCATTGCAGGATCAAGAGTAGGGACTTCAAAAGCTTCTTTCAGAATTCCAAGTTTCAGTTTTCTAGGCTCCTTGTAAGTGATCTTGAACTGGGCTGGAGCCCCCATCTGGCGGTCGTCAAAACCGTCTACTCCGGCAATAGCCTCTAACAACAGCACATTATCTTCGACGGTATTAGTCATGGGCCCGACATGATCAAAGGTGTACTCATGAGTAGTAATTCCAGTATAAGGGACGAGGCCAAAGGTGGGCTTGAGACCGACCAGACCGCACAAAGCCGATGGAATTCGGATGCTGCCACCTTGATCGCAGCCAACGCTCATATCGACCTGTCCAGAAGCCACCAAAGCCGCTGATCCAGAGCTGCTACCACCAGAAGAGTATCCATGAGCATAGGGATTGTGAACATCGCCCAGGCAAGAGGTATGACTACCTGTAAATAGACACAATTGCTCGCAGTTGGCGGTGCCCTTGATGTGCCCACCCTGCTGGAGGACTCTAGTAACGACAGTAGCATCAGCCACAGGAGTCCACGGATCCCAGGTATCAGTTCCTAGCACCTGAGGAATTCCTGCAATTCCAATGTTGTCTTTGATAGAGACAGTTTTTCCCGCGAGAATGCCTTTGGGGTTGGTATCAACAATATCGAACTTGTAGACCCATGCGCCATGCGGATCAACACCCATGATTTTTTCCACGTTAGTTCTGGGGAACCGCTTTAGATCTGTCGGAGGTGTATAATCCTCCATAGCGTCGAGCTTCACAGCGCTCTCGTGTAGCGCCCCGAGAATAGTGGTGAAATCGCTGATTTCATTCTCAGGCACCGTGACCTTGAGCTTATCCAGCTGCGCCAGGACAGTTTCTGGCGTAACGGGGTTGTTTTCACTGACTTCTAGAGAAACGATAGACATGATGAATAAAGCAGAACCAGGAAAAAAAAGTCAAATTTGGATAATCGGGAGATCCCCACATAAGTCGCTTTAGATAAGTAAGAAGCATCAAGCTATCCGGATCATGTACCCCGGCGGCAAAATTGTGACCCGCACACGCCTATTCAGTAAGTGATTCCTTATCAGGGTTCATGCAACTATGTTCGTAGTACAAAAAGCAAATAAAACGGGTGAGGAGTGTCTGAGACTTGTGTCAACTACTGATAGCTTCAGTTCGCTTATGACGTCTATTATAAAGTTTTGGATCTGGCTGGTGAAGCCCAATGTGTCTAGATAGAGTCTTCCTTTAACAGTATGGAGGGACTCTAACAAAGAATTATAATAACAATAATCTTTGATTAGAGTCCATTGCCTAAGGGAAAGGACGACTAGATCTAGATCTATACTTTCTCATATACCATGTAATATAATATGGTAGTGAAACACTTTCTCTTATATATGGTATGTAATATAATACGGTAATAAATTCAGATAGGGCAGACGCGGTCGATTTCCTCAGCGAATATCGCTGATAACCCGAGGGAAAACCGCCTTATCTTATGATGAATGTAAAAATAATGTATATTTAAACGCGGTATCCATTCAATCTGCAAATCATTTATCAATTAAGCTAAATTAAAATGTCCACCGAAGTTCTCAGCGCAGGCTACGGGTATGGCTTTGTCGTCGGCCTTGGAGCCGCATTTGCTCTGGTAATGATTTTTGTAACCAGGGTCCTCACTAAGTATATGGGCGAGGTGCAAGACTCGGAGCATTTTTCTACAGCGTCACGATCCATTAAATCTGGTTTGATTTCCTCCGCAGTCGTTTCATCCTGGTGCTGGCCGGGAACTCTACTTTCTTCGTCTGTTTATGCTTACCGATACGGTGTTTCCGGAGGCTACTGGTATGGTATCGCTGGCATTTCGCACTCGATGCTCTTCACTATGGTGGCACTGCAGATCAAGAGAAAGGCCTCTGGTGCGCACACGATTGTCGAGGTGGTCCGAGCACGATTCGGGCGAGCCGCTCACTGTGTATATATCTTTTATTCGTGCGGAGTAAGTATTCCACTACACTTTTTGCTTTTGTCCATCTCTCGAGGAGTTTCCCTTGGACATGAGAGATAACGCTGAAAACTAACACTGCAACACAGACCAATATTATTATCGCCAGTATGCTGCTGCTGGGTGCTGCTCAGGCCTTTTCTCACATCGCGAACGTAAGTTTTTTGTCAGCTAATTTTTTGGGATTTTTTTGGTTCGAATTTCTAACTCACTGCTTCCAGATCCATGTTATTGCCGCTGCTATGCTCTTTCCCGTTAGCGTTGCCATTTACACCACTCTCGGGGGTCTTAAAAGTACCTTTCTAAGTGATTGGGTACACACCGTCATCATTTATGTTATTATTATCGTGGCTATGTTTGTGGCCTATGCTACTTCTGAACATATCGGATCCCCCGACAAGATGTGGGAACTGCTCACCGAAGTCGGCAAGCAGTATCCCTCTGATGGCTATGAGGGAAGCTATCTGACTTTCCAAAACAAAGCTGCTATCATGACTGTATGGAGTCAGATCATGAGCGGTTTCGCATCTGTTTTCGCAGATCCTTCTTACGGTCAGAAAGCAATTGCTGCTCGACCTTTGTCAACCGTCTCAGGTTATGTTATTGGCTCTCTGTGCTGGTTCATCATCCCCTGGGCTCTGGGTACGTCTGCTGCTCTGTCGGCTTTGGCTCTTACCAACGACCCTGTATCTTTGACTTACCCCAATAAGATTTCTACTGAGGAGGTTAACATGGGAATGCCTATGCTTTACGGCATGTATGCTCTGATGGGTACCAGTGGTGCTGCTGGAGGTTTGTTGATTCTTTTTATGTCCTGTACCTCTGCACTTTCTGCCGAATTGGTTTCCTTTTCTTCCGTTGTCACGTATGATATCTTCCGAACCTACATCAAGCCAAATGCTACCGGTAAGCAGCTGGTTACAGTTTCACACGTTGTCGTGATTGCTTTTGCTCTGTTCACTGGAGGCTTCACCATTATATTCAACTATATTGGCATCACCATTTCGTGGATCCTTACCTTCATTGGTATTATTCTTGGCTCTGCCCCAGTTGGAATCATCCTGACTCTTTTCTGGAAGAGAATGAGCAAGTGGTGCTTCTACGTTGGCATGCCCCTAGGCTCTTTGACTGGCCTGGGATGCTGGATCGGTGCCTGCTACCATTTTTACGGAGCTGTCAACAAGGACAATCTGGGTCTCGTCAACTCTACCATTATTGCCAACTTTGTCACCTTTTTCTCTACTTTGATTTACTGTGTTATTATCTCTTTGATTTTCCCTGGCCATAACACTCTTGACGACCTGCAAACCAAGTTCATGATTGGTGATGACGCTACTCAAGCAGAACAGAAATTTGCTCAGCTCGATTCTGATACTGAACGACAGCTCCACACCGCATTGAAGTGGGCTACTTTCTTAGTTCCCTTCATCTTTATTGGATTGACATTCATTCTGCCTATGCCCATGTACGGCCTGAATTATGTCATGTCCAAGACGTTTTTCCGAGGATGGATTGTTGTTATATTCATCTGGATTTTCCTGGCTTTTTTCTATATTACATTTTATCCTCTCTGGGAGAGTAGAGATGCACTTATGCAGCTCTATAGGAAGGTAGTTGGAAAGGAGAAGCCTACAGATGTTGTTTTCTTGGACGGTCACCACAGCCAACTCACAGAAGAGACGGAGGTTAGAAAGGAGCCTCCTTCTAGTGAGGCAAGTATCTCTTCCGATGTTTAAGTTTAATTTAATTTTAAAGCACGATATAGGGCAAATTGGTATTTTCGAATGTATATTCCGGACCGGATGGTATTTAAATACCTGTATTACATTTTATTGTGTGGCTCAAATGGAATGGAGGGCCACCATCAGCATTGTACCTTGCCCCCAATTTTTAATTATTTCCAGCAATTGGCTACCTAGCAAAAATATATTTGAACTAGTCAGACTCTAGAGTCCAACCAACGAGTCCCTCATTGGTCACGATTTCAACGTTAGGAGAAATTGAACCCGGACTGAGATCTGGCACAGTTGACTTAGGGTGCTAGGTTTTGGAGGCATTCTATCATATAAAACGAGTGTTATGAGGTCGAGGAGGAAAGGTTGTCCCGAGAATAGGCCGGTAAATTATCCCCTATATATCTGATTAAACTTGATTGGGAGTTCTGCTACATTACCCCAGGCAGATCGGGTCTGAGCTCAGGGTGTGCTAAGAGCCGACTGTAATTGTATTACCATACAAAATTCGACATTTGAAATAATTCCGATGCCCCTGGTACTATTCTTTGTTTTTCGGCAATGGTCTACATTAATCAGCGTTATCCTCGCAACGCGAAAACGCGTCATTTGACTTCCGAAAAGGGGAATAATTATATGATGCGTATTGATCGGCAACACGTGAAAAAACGCGTCATCTGAGACTTTCGAATACGCGTTCGCAAATAGCGTCCCGCGGCTTTCAACTTGGAATTAATGTCCAATAAAATATAGGATTGAAGTGTTTCTAGGATCATGTGACTGTAATACACGTATACAGCGTACCTTTTTGCAGCATTATATAGGGGCTACCAGTAAATTTGTCTATATAAATGGCGCATGTACCAACGGGTATCTCTAGTGGTTGGACAGCAAAATCTATCAACAACTAGGTATAATGAACACGGAGCTTCAATCAGCCGCAAAATCTTGACTGTGCGGACGCGGAGCATCCTGAAAAAGAGGTGATAGATGCCAAGCCCGATATCACATTTATTAATGGATGGTCTATAATTGATCCAGATGATGACGAAGGCCCTAGTTTCGAGATTGGCTGCTTTGAAGAATGGGGTGGCTTTTTGTACCATGGGTCGAATGAGTTACACTGCGGTGATTCAACCACCTTTAAGTTCCACAATGAGGGGGGAAAATACTATATCAAGTGCCAATATGGCCATTCTATTTCTTTTCGCGATGGGGACATAATGGGGGAGCCGGGCCTTAATTGCTGCAACGACAAACCCGTGGATGACAACGATAATGTTTACCTCGAAGCAGACGAAAAATTCAACAGCATCTTTCGTTTCAAGTCGAAATCTGATGAATGTCGAGTTTATTAAGAGCGAGTCCGGTTTTTTTCCATGGTCAAGGACAAGGAATCGGGCACTCTATTCTATTTGAGAAGAAAAGAGCCTCGGACAAACAATAAACAGTGCTGAGCTGGTTTACAATCGGCGGGTAGCAGGTTGTCCCAGCTAAAGGGACCAAAACCAGACAATGTAAGATATTAAATTTATACGATACAGATTTACTGGCCATTACGGGCGAACCTTGAGACGAAACTGGCAGCGGAATGTCTCATCTGGTTCGAGATAGACCATTAGGCAGGTATTAGGCTCATCAGCCATGCAATTGAGTTGACCAATTTTTTCAGACGCCTTGACATCGCAGAAGATAATGACCGTGTTGGCACTTAATGGGTACTTTTGTATCTGATGCAGTTCGAAATTGATTGGACAATCATCAAATCGGTTACCGTCTCACCAAAATCTGCTATACAGCTCATCCGAAATGGCTTTTGTGTATCCAACTGTCCTCCATTAGTATACTGTCGACACTCTCGGGTTTGCCTGTCACCACTTTTTTGTATACCTGGGAATTCATTAATATTATGTACATGACTTGATCACAGTTGAAAACGTTCATGCCAGGATAACCGGTAGCATAGTGTCTTCGAGGGCCAGCCCTCGAGCTCCCGTAGCGGGGGCTCCGCCCCCAGACCCCCATTCAACTCCTACGGGGTTCTAGGGGCGGAGCCCCTGCTACAGGGGGTCTGGGGGACTGGTCCCCCAGGTCAATTGCTCCTCAAGTGTCTTCGAGGGCCAGCCCTCGAGCTCCCGTAGTTGGGGGTTGCAGCCCCAGACCCCCGCTCTCGCAAAGGGCCACTTTATAGCCGCACTATGATCAGCCGCACGTACGGCGGGTCCATCAAACCCTTTTATAGGCAACGGACATGGGTATACACTATGAACAGAGTTTAACGGTATACAGGTGATTTATCCTCTATTTTAACTCCTGGGCCATCAAGAACCTTGGGAACATTTCAATGCTACAAATACTGGGTTTACGCAAAATTTTGTATGGGTGCCGAGGCGGTTGATCCATCGGCAATTGTTTAAGATATTCCAACCGGAAAACGTACTGGGATAGATAACTTAAAGGTCAAAAACTCATCATGTATAGCCCTACGGCGCCGCTGTAATACAGCCTATGCAGGTATCACACCCACTTGGAATGGGCGGTAGGCGACGGCAAACCAACAAGCCCCATATATGAACAAGACTCACCACCTCGCTCCCCCAATACTCCACACCTATTCTAGTCCCCGGTGTTTCCCCACCCGTTCCTCCAAGTGCAACGACCGCCCGGGCACGGCCGCAGGGGGTGCCACAATATTCACGCCTTCACGCGTACATGTCGGACTGATCAAGCGAATTAACTTAACCTGTGACCCGCAGGCCAAGGGACGCTGCGCTGGCAGGGAGGGAATGTCCCAAAGCGGGCATGCACCACACCCACGACCAGGGTGACAAAATTTTTCACATTTGGGACCCAATTGGAAAAAAAACTCTTTCTTCCAGTCAAACCATTGGTTGAATCTCTAGTCTTTTGATCAAAAGAACAAAAAGGAAACAAGGCGAAATACCTGTTTGAGGTGCTTTAATTGGTCCTTTCTCTCTCTCCGCTTTTTTGTGTGTTTAGCAGCCGGAGTCTATATATACCTCTACCCGAGAGAATCATTTGCAATGTCTGTTGCTTCCAAGAACCTTTTCGCCGTTTTGGACGAGGACCAGACCGAGGGTGCCGCCGGCGTCCCCGTCGTCAAGAAGTCGACTTCCTCCAAGAAGACTGACGCTGCTCCACCAAAGGCCAACCCGGCCCGAGCCAACCCCAACCGAAAGCAGCCAACTGGTAACGAGGGTGCGTTCCGAGACAAGAGCGTTGGTCGAAACACCAACCGAGCCAAGGGTGCTCCAGCCGAGACCTCGTCGACCCGGGCTCCACGACGAACCAAGGACCGACAGTCTGCTACCGGCAAGAAGGACACCTCCAAGCGGGTCTCCAAGGGCTGGGGCGACAACAAGAAGCAGGCCGAGGAGGAGGCTGCTGGCGAGACCATCGCCAAGGAGGACGCCGAGGCCGAGGCGGTTGTTGCTGAGGAGCCAGATAACACCAAGACTCTTGACGACTACTTTGCCGAGCTTTCGGTCAAGAAGTCTGAGGTTGCTTCCACCCGGGCCGTCCGACAGGCCAACGAGGGCCAGGACGACTCCAAGTGGCAGAACGCGCCGGAGATCGTCAAGGAGGAGGAGCAGCTCTTTGAGGCTACTCGAACCAAGACGGTCCGATCCAAGGCCAAGAAGGAGAAGACTGTCATTGAGGCCGAGTTTGGCTTTGCCAGCCCTCGATCCGACCGACCACAGCGAACCGGTGGTCCACGAGGTGGCCGAGGTGGCCGAGAGGGCCCACGAGGCGGTGCCCGACCCTCCAATGGTAAGCGAGGCGGTGCCCGAGGCGGCCAGCAGAACGTTGCTTCCGTTGACCTTGGCTCTGCTAAGGAGTTCCCATCTCTGGGTGCCTAATTAAAAAGACGCGCCCCACGCTCTCCGCGTTGTCCATCTCTCCATTGCCTCATCTCTCACAGGCATGAAACGACTTTTTTGTGATTCTGAGTATATGTGTATAGTCTCTTTGTAAAACTAAAAGACAAAAGGCCAAAAAACTATCGCAATCCAGTTGACCCAATCGGGTTGGCAATTAACGTGATTGGACGAAGACAGTACCTGGGGGACCAGTCCCCCAGACCCCCGGTAGCAGGGGCTCCGCCCCTAGAACCCCAATTGAACGGGGGTCTGGGGGCAGAGCCCCCGCTACGGGAGTTCGAGGGCTGGCCCTCGAATACACCTCGAGCAATTGCACTGGGGGACTGGTACGGGAGCTCGAGGGCTGGCCCTCGAAGACACGACGGGACCAATTGCACTGGGGGACCAGTCCCCCAGACCCCCTGTAGCAGGGGCTCCGCCCCTAGAACCCCGGACGGGAGCTCGAGGGCCGGCCCTCGAAGACGCTACGACCACGATTGCCATCCAAGCCTCAAGATCTATATCTATTAGATTTAATAAAATATCGTTATATCGTAAAGTGAGCAGATACACATTTAAAGATTGAAATGTTTAGACCGATGAGAGCTGGACCAGCGCGTCAATGGCCTCCTGTTCACGCTGGGCCACCGAGAGCCGCTTGTGATGCGGCGGCTTGCGCAGCATTTCGGGCCCCATGCTCTGCCAGTCCTCCTCGTCCGTTTCCTGTTTCGTCTCCTCGACCACCGAATCGGCCCGGGTCGGCCGTTGCTTGCGTTCGCGCGGGCGCTTGAGACCATACTCGTCATAATCGTCGTCATCGTCATACTCGTCGTAATCGTCGTCCTCATCGTCATCATCAAACACCGCAGTGTCCTGGGACCG
This sequence comes from Blastobotrys malaysiensis, assembly GCA_030558815.1. NCBI lineage: Eukaryota > Fungi > Ascomycota > Dipodascomycetes > Dipodascales > Trichomonascaceae > Blastobotrys > Blastobotrys malaysiensis. The sequence continues at coordinate 13,416 of JAKTQL010002491.1, forward strand.
CTTCTTGAGCGGCGCGTTGTGGAACATCATGTCGTCGTCGGCCAAGTCGACATCGTCGTGCCAATGCTTGTGCGACGCATCCACCGCGTTGAGCAGCGGCGACATGGGCGGCTTGTGCTGGTTGTACAGCCCAGCGGTGATACTCTCGCGCCGCTTCGACTTGTGGTGCGGCGCATACGGGTTGGCCGCGAGCGCCGCAGCCGCCGCACTCGACGCCAACGCCAGGTGCGGCTTTTCCTCCTCGGCCATGTGCTCGTCATTCTCGTCCCCGGGGGACCCCCGCGAGTCGGTGCGCTCACACGACCACCGGCCCCACCCCACCTTGTTGAACTTGATGCCCTTGTGGGGCGTGTCGAGCACCGAAATGATGAGCCGCCGCTGCTTGGAGAGGGACAGGTCGGCAAACCCGGGGATGGTCAACGCCAAGTGGCCCGTAATATGCCGAATCGCCAGCGGGCCCTGCGACAAGAGCAGCTTGGACAGCTTCTCCGGCGTCACCGCCGCCGCCGCGGCCAAGGCCACTGGCGAGTTCGTGTTGAGCGGGCCCGATCGGTGCGGCGACTCGGTCGGGTGCAACGACTGCAGCTGCGAGTGTGCGTATGCATTATTATTATTGGCTGCTCCGCCAGGACTGGTCGCAGCAACACTAGGGCCAGGGCCGTTGGCGGCAGGAGAGGTCCCGCTGAGGGAATTGGACGGAGAGGCCCGCATCTGGTTGGTCGGCGTCGTCGAGAGGCTCGCCGCAGAGGTCGAGTACCGCCGCGACCGCGACGAGCTCCGCTGCGGACCAGCACCATTGCTGAGGCGGTGCTGATGATAGTACTCAAACGAGTGCGAGTACGAATTGGGGGACCCAAATGACGACGCGGTGGGGTACGGCTGAGGGCCATGTTTTAGCGGCGGTAGATCGTAGCCGCTGCGCGGAACGGGGCTAAAGTGTGGATGCAGCGCGCTGGGGCGGGTGCCAGAAGAGAAGGACCCGGACCGGTAGGTCGAGGGCGGAGTCGACGGCGCAATCGCAGAGGGCGAGTGTAGCGCCAGCGACGACGAGAGGGACCCATTGGCCTGTGCGTGGTGCTGGGAGGCCTTCCCCACCAGGCTGTGGGGTGGGGTCGGAGTCAGCGCAAACGTGTCCACAGTGGTGGAATGGGGCACTTCAATAGTCCGCGACGCGGTCGCACTCGACGACAAGCCACGGATATTGTTGCCGTTGTCAATTGTAGGGCCGGACGCCATCTCCTGAGGGGGCTCACCGGACTGGTCCGACGACGCCAGGAGCTTGTTCTTGTCCTTGTGGAGGGCCAACGATAGAGCAGACATAATTGCTCATATAAATCTGGTCGCTCCCTGGAATGAAAACAAACCTCTCCTGTTAATATAGAGAGTTAAATGACCCAGAGTAAGGTTTTGAGGCAGTTGAAACTCAGGGGGGAGGCGCTGCTCTTTGAACCTAGAGTCTCAACGCAATCTCGGTAGAAAGACCCTATATCCAGTGGCTCTTCCTAGCTACTTGACAATAATGTCGGGGTTTGAAATACCGTAATAAATAGTAGGGTACAACCCGTGGAGAGGAGGCGGTGATGTGCTTGCAGCGATCGTTACGTATATAGAGATAACACGGCTCACAGTTAACCCCCGCTACAATATTGCTAGGATTAGGGGAGTGAAAAATAATGAAAAATTCCCTGGGCTACCAGACAAATAAATACCACCGGAAATGGCCTGGACAGCATGAAGGGCTCCTCTGTGGGGAAAACGGACTCCAATTTTAAAAAGAAACCTTGTGCACGCTTGCGTGGTCCGGGCAGTTTTGAAATATATCTTTGAAAAGTCATCCATCGGGGTTCTTTCGAGACATGTCGCCGGTACATTGCCGTTTTGCTTTTGGGCCGGCTGGAGCCTCCTCGGGTGCTCTCCATGGCCTCGTTCCTCCTCCCCAGGGGCCGCCAATTGGTACATGCCGGCTGGGAGGATATTTACGGAAGGCCTCCTATGCGCATGGCCGCTGCATGTCCCTGAAAAGTAAGTACCCTACCACCTGCCGACTTACGTTACCGTTCTCTCGCCCCAATCAAGGGGTTACGCCATGCGGCAATTGTACCTTCCCGGCGCCCTTTATTTTGCTAGTCAAGTGTCGGTTCACCTCGGGTGGTCCTTGGGCGTAGGCCCGTGGTACTAATGGGGCCCACCGCGCGCAGGCGGCCGGCGCGGCGTCATGTGGCCGGTCATGGGTCACGTGGAGAGCTGGGTAATATATTAGGTAATCCGACACTGGAGGCTCGAGGTGCAATGATCGGCTGCGGTGACGACTACACCGGAGGTGCGTGAGCCGCACGCCCCGACATGAGATTGAACGACGATTAGGCGGGTCCGAGGACGGGTTAATAAGCTACAAGTACAAGTATTCACAATAAATCATATTACATTATAGTAATGACAGCATGGGAGGTTGTGTGATGGGGGATGATGGAAACAAAAAATGTAGTTTCATTTGAATCTCTTTTTTGGGGGGGAGGAGAGCATGTCAAGTAGAGGGTCAAAGCAACTTAGTAGCCGAGAGCAGCAAGCTTCTGGTCAGCCTCAGAGCCCGCGACCGACTTCTTAGCAGCGGCAACCTTCTTCTGGAGAGCAAGCTTCTTGGCGTAGTAAGCCTGGGACTTGACCTTTCGTCGCTCCTCGAGTCGGGAAACAACGTCCTGGTACTTCCAGCCAACCTCGTGGCTCAGTCGGCCAACGGTGCAGTACTTTCGGCCCTGCTTCAATCGCAAAACTCGCAGAGCCTGTGGGACAACAACTCGCTTCTGTCGGTCGTATGGTGGTGGGACACCCTCAAACACCTTCAGTCGCTCCAAGGCGGCCTGGCCTCGGGCAGTCTTGTGGGAGATCATACCTCGCACAGCCTTGTAGAAGATTCGGGATGGGGCTCGGAAGTGGAATGGACCCTTCTTCTTGTTGTATCGAGTGGCCTTTCGCAAGTAGGCGTGGTACTTGAGCTTGGCTCGGAAGAAGTCACCGGAAATGTTGAGCTCCTCACATCGAACGACAACAACGTGCTGACCGTTCAAAAGCTGCTTGGCAACAGTGGAAGCGAGTCGACCAAGAAGATGGCCCTTGCCTATACTCGAGTTAGTTATACCGTCCCACAAAATTCGCTCTGTTCAGCAGTCCGCTTCACTTACCATCAACTACAATAACTGGCTCAAAGGTGCTCATGGTTGTCGATACTTGGGGGTTGTCGAGATTTGAGGTGAAGGGTTGTATTATTTGAAAATTGTTATTGAAAGCTTTTTTTTCCAGCCGTCTCGCGGGCCACACACCCTCTCACGACAAACTCCCACCATCTCCCCAGGGGCCGTCCCCATGGAGACCGTCCTGGGAACTCCCAACCGCGAGCACCACACCACCAAAAATTATATTCCACTCCTCCGCCCCGCCGCCATTTCCGGGCCGGAACCTCGACCCTCCCATCCGCCCCATCGGCCTCCCCATCTCTATCCTCCCAACCACCGGGATGTGGATTACGCAATGTGACTTTCGAAATATCCCAGCACAGAGATCACGTGAGTAGCCCTAACGGGGGCCGGGGGGCAGAGCCCCCGCGACGGGTGCTCGAGGGCTGGCCCTCGAAGACACTCGGGGAGCAATTGACCTGGGGGACCAGTCCCCCAGACCCCCTGTAGCAGGGGCTCCGCCCATAGAACCCCGTAGGAGTTGAATGGGGGTCTGGGGGCGGAGCCCCCGCTACGGGAGCTCGAGGGCTGGCCCTCGAAGACACTTGGGGAGCAATTGACCTGGGGGACCAGTCCCCCAGACCCCCTGTGGCAGGGGCTCCGCCCATAGAACCCCGTAGGAGTTGAATGGGGGTCTGGGGGCGGAGCCCCCGCTACGGGAGCTCGAGGGCTGGCCCTCGAAGACACTTGGGGAGCAATTGACCTGGGGGACCAGTCCCCCAGACCCCCTAAACCCTCGAGTTCCCGTAGCTGGGAGTCGCACCCCCAGACCCCCATTGTGTGCCCCAAAGGCCGTTAAG
>JAKTQL010002492.1:0-28382 GCA_030558815.1 Blastobotrys malaysiensis
AAACCCCCGGTTACGCGGTACTTTCTTGGGGTTCCGACTGGTAGCATTGGTGATCCGGCACGGTATTATCAATTTACCCCCTGAAACGGTCTCCTACCACTCAACGCAGACCCCCTATCCACGATCGCGACGACACGTCTTCAGTCGATATCACCATCGTCCGTATCGCCTACGTTCGCTTATCGGCATTCCGACCGTCTCACCTACTGCCTCCCTATAGCCCCAGACCGCCTGAGGGACCCCATGTACTAATACCGCGGTAATGAGACGACGAGCGCCCTCCACCGCGTCGTCCAAGTCATCCAATTCCATATATATGGAGCAGGTGAGTATCGTGCGTGTGTAGGAGAAGCTAACGGCGGCAGGAACTGGACGCTCTGTACGACTATCTCGCCAAAATCATCCTGTTGGGGCCCAGTGGGTGCGGTAAATCGTGCCTTTTGCATCGTTTTGTCAAGGGAGATTGTATGTTGAACAGCGGTATCGGCGTTACTAACGGTTACAGGGAAAGTACTGACGAGCCAGACCATTGGGGTTGAGTTCTCGTCCAAAATCATAAAAGTCGGCCAGGGCAGCGCCAAGCGCGGCCTAAAACTACAGGTAGGCTCTTATTTACATGGATCTATGGGCGGGTGCTAATATGGGTAGTTATGGGACACCGCGGGCCAGGAGCGGTTCAAATCGCTGACAAGAGGATACTATCGCGGGTCCGCCGGGGTTCTACTGGTTTATGACATTACAAATCGCGAGTCGTTTGAGAGCCTCAAGGGGTTTATTGCCGACATTCGGGCGTTGACGACCCCTAATACATCCGTCATTGTGCTCGGGAACAAGGTTGACTTGGAGATGGACGCGGACCCGACCCAAGTAGTGCCTCATTCAGAGGCGATGGAGTTCTGCCTGCGCAATGGCAATATTCCCCTCATGTACACCTCTGCCCTGACTGGAGAGAACGTGACCGAGGCGTTTGAACGCCTCGCGGAGATGATCCTCACCAAGGTCGAGCTGGGCCACATTGACCCCGAAGACATTGACTCCGGGGTCCAGTACGGCGAGATCACCCCGTGGGACCACACGCTGCCCCGGTCCCATGGTCGCAGCCTGATTACGCTCATGGGCGGCCGCAGAGGTAGCACCACTAACCGTCGCGGGGTTATAGACCTAGACTGGCCCTCGGCGTCCAGCTACTCGTGCTGCTAACCTACCCCTCGTATCCGAAGCCGTACTGAACCTTTACCCGTATCCGAAGCCGTACTGCTAACCTAATGAACAGCCGCAGGCTGTTAACATAACCCTCGGGCCGATACCCGGGTAGACGGAGATGTCAATAATAACTTTTTTTCTGTAAGCACATTTCAGCACGCTGTAAGCATATTCTGTCACTCATCATTAGTCCCTGCAGGATCGGGAGCCGAACGGCCCCTTTTTGCGCGCGGTGGGGGACGAGGGCCAAACGACAGCCAACAAAACTGCAGCACCAGGCGGTTTGATTGAGAGGAGCAGGTTTTTCCCCGGCCGAATGTCGTATGTGAGAGAAGGTTCATGTTGAGGTGAGCAAGCTAACGGGACTAGGATGGACGCGAATAACAACCGCCTACACCGGTCGTCGTCTCAGGGCACCGTGGAGTCGGTCCCCGAGCGCCCAGACCGGCGGACCTCGTTTTCCAAGCTCCAGCTGTTTCGCAGGGGCCAATTGTACGTAGACCAGGAGGAGGATGGAGCGCGGGTTAACCAGAGCGGTAGGAGCAAGCCGGATTTTACATTCTCGACGACCCCTTCGACCCCGGCGTTGACGACCGATATGATGACGGCATATGACGACGAGTTGGATCCGCTGTCGTCGCCAGAGTATCCCGTGTCGCCTAATAATGCGTATTTCCGTGATCAGGAGGCGCCCGTGTCGCCGGTGGCGCCGAGCGAGCGCAAGTCGAGCAAGTCGAGTAGTATAGTGCCGCGGCTTCGTAATGCGCTTTCGAGCGTCCATTTGCCCTCACTGGCAGGATCGGGGGGATCGAACAAGCAGGGAGGCTCTAAGAAGCGGGCATCGGAGGACAATTCGCTGAGCCGCGATGTGTATGCGCCGTCTGCGGCGTTTGAGCGTAATCCGACCATTTCGAGCATGCCAGATCGTGACTCGAGTAGCGGGAGCATGCAGAATTACACGAATTATAGCAACACGTCGGGCTATTACAATTTTAGCGTACCCCAGACGTACAATTCCTTGTCGGTTAATGATGAGTATAGGCGGCCTTCGTATGCGTCGCAAACGACGCAGTCGTCGTCAATGTCGAGGCGATCGGGCCAGAACGACATGCTCATGATGGGTGGGAGTGGCTCGGATAGCCCATTGAATGGGCCGACATCGCTTCCGCAGTCGTTAGACCCGTCTGAGCTGTCGTTGATTACCAATATGAACCCGGCGTACTACGACCAGAAACAGCACCCCGGCGGCAAAGGCGTAACATATCCCGACCCAGTAAGTTTGAGTTGGTTGATTGGTGATGGCTAACGTGATAGGAAACGGTTTTGGATACAAAGTCAATGTATGAACAGCAAAAGGCTGCGGCGGCGGCCGCCGCAGCCCATTCTGAGGAGACGTATGCAACGAGCCAGCGGTCCGACTCGGTCTCTTCATACAACGTGGCGTCGGGCGAATCAAGTCACAAGGGACGTAAACACAAGCGGTCATTCTTTGGCAAGCTCCTCCCGCGGCGAGAATCGAGTGCTGACTTTCATACGTCTAAACAGCCGCTAAAAGGACTCAAGCACAAGGGCTCAGATACCTTTTTACCACTTCGATCCTTCTCATCAACATCACAATTCTCCAAATCTCCCGGTAATGGGCCGCCCTCGATCCGCCCGTTCACGCGGCATAAAAGTAGCCTCGCCTACGAGTACCAGTCTCCGGCACGCAGCCAAACGAGCTCGCCACAGATCACTCAGCCGCCGACCCGGGAACGGTCCAAGAGCACCAGTACCAATGGCCCCAAACCGCTACCACCCATACCACAAATGAACCTTTTGAACAATGGTGACGGCCCCATGTACATGCTCGATACCAACCTGGATGAGATGCAGGGCATCATCCAAAGCCCAGACGCCCCGCCGCCGGACACCAAACTGGATGAAAGACAACTTCACGACTTTGCTAATGACTCGACCAATAATGACCACCTCGCCCCCATTCATAATGATTTCGACCCTTCCCAGCGCCGACCCTCGGCTACTTCTCTCGACGACCAATACACCAAGTCGCTAAATAACAATGGCGCGATTAATTATAATAACAAAAACAGGCCCATGTCGACGCAGTCTGATGGGGCTGCCGAGGAGGTGCAAAAGGCGGTCGCCAATATTAACGCTATCAACCCCGCTCAGACTGGCTGGATCCCGCCCGAGAGTTGGCGCGTCACCGATACCGCACTGGAAGCCAAGGACCAGTCAAAATCAAGGGCCTCGCACGAAAAGAGCGCCCCCGAGGTGGCAGTGGAACGACACTGCTTGCGGGTGTTTAGAGAAGACGGAACATTTGGTACTCTGTCGTGTGACATGAACATCACAGTCAAGGAACTCATCCAAATGCTCGGACGCAAGTTCTTCATGAGTACAACCTCTGGCTTCCAGCTGTCAGTGCGTACTAGTGGCCTGACTCGGGTCATGGATAAGCAGGAACACCCGTTACAATACCAGAGACGCCTGCTTATCTCTATGGGGTACACCGATCAGGATCGACTTGGAGACTTGGGTCGAGAAGATCTCAGCTACCTGTGTCGATTTGTCTTTTCGCGCCAAGAGCTGCGCAAGTTCTCAGATGAAGAGTTTGCAGTCATGTCGAGAGACTTTAGCCATGTGAACCTACAAAAGATGGGACTGGAAACGATCCCCATTGTGTTTTACCAGCACTGTAGTGACATTGAGGTGCTCGATGTGTCTAAGAACCCGTCCGTTGAGATTCCTCTTGACTTTATCCAGGCTTGCGTCAACCTTCGACGGCTGCGCTACGTGGAGAACCAGGCACATCAGTTCCCACCAAATATCAAAAAGGCACCTCGCCTCACGGCGCTTGACATGTCCAACAACCTTATTGACGAACTCGATCACGTCTCCTTTGAGGATATGAAAAAGCTCACCTATCTCAACTTGCAGGGCAATCGGCTCGTTACTGTGCCGTCAGCCATTTCTATCCTCAGCAGTCTGCGGCGGCTCAACTTGAGCTCGAACAACCTGACACATTTGCCGAATGAGATTTGCGATATTACCGCTCTCAATGACTTGGATGTATCGTTTAACCACCTCAAGGAACTCCCGGCCCGCATCGGCCAGCTGTCACAGCTCGAGCGGCTGTTGTTGACCAATAACCATATTGCTCAGCGGCTCCCTGATTCCTTCAAGCGATTGGTCTCCCTCAAGGAGCTCGATATTCGGTACAACAAGCTCCAAAATGTGGACATTGTCAGCGAATTGCCCAAGCTTGAGACGCTATACTGCTCCAAGAACTTGGTCTATCTGTTCAAGGACACGTTCCCCCGACTCAAAATCTTCTATTTCGACAGAAATCCTATTACGCGTATTTCGTTTGCCGAGACACACTACACGCTGGCCGTGCTCAACCTGTCCAAGGCAAAGATCACATCGCTGAGCGAGAACTTCTTGGAAAAGATACCCATGGTGGAGAAACTTGTTCTTGATAAGAATCATTTGGTGTCCCTACCACCACAGGTGTCCAACTTGAAGCGTCTCACATTTTTGAGTCTGGTGAGCAACCAGCTGGCAAGTCTCCCGAGCGAAATTGGTGAGCTCAAGGAGCTGCGATGGCTTGATGTGCATAGCAACAACCTCAAGGCGCTTCCTGATGAGATTTGGAATCTCACCTCGCTTACGGTACTCAATGCAGCCTCTAATTTGCTTGACGCCTTCCCCAAGCCGACTTATCGCACGGGGAGTATCGCTGGTAGCGAAACATCGCTGGTCAACAAGAGTGACGTCCAGCTCGATTCGAACTACCAGATGCGGCTCAATGACCGACGACGAGCTTCGGCTCTTTCAACGGCTTCTACGGCCTCACCTAAGGAAGCACGCCGAGGCGGCATGTATCCAGGACGTGAGCTCTCAGACTCTCCACAATCGTCCAGCATTGAATCCTTTTCAGGGTCCCCCAACACGCTATACCGACCATATAAGAATTCCATTCCATCGGTGCGGTCAGGTAGTGGTGGTGAGCTCGAGGTACCTCCGCCCAAGTCTCGCGGGCTGGCGGACTGTTTGTTGGTGCTTAGTCTCGGTGATAATCGACTCGGTGATGAGTGCTTTGAGTATATTTCGCAGATTCGAGCCCTCGAGGTGCTCAACCTGTCATACAATGAGCTCATGGAGATCCCCACTGGTGCCTTGGGTCTTCTCACTCAGCTTACGGAGCTCTATCTGTCAGGTAACCGATTGAGCGGCCTCCCCGCTGATGACTTTGAGTTCAACCAGGCACTACGGGTGTTCCATGTTAATGGCAACAAGCTTCATTCGCTTCCTGCTGAGCTGGGCAAGATGCCTCACTTGACTGCACTTGATGTGGGCTCCAATAATCTGCGGTATAACATTAACAATTGGCCGTATGACTGGAATTGGTACTACAACCGCAATCTCAAGTACCTCAACTTTTCTGGTAACCAGAAGCTTGAAATCAAGACGGTACATAACCAGGGTGCGCGTGATATTGGCGAGCGGAATCTTAGTGACTTTACTGTGCTCAAGGATATTCGAATTCTGGGCCTTATGGATGTTACGTTGACGACTCCATCTGTTCCTGACCAGACGGAGAACTGTCGAGTTCGAACGTACGGGTCTTCAGTGCTTCAAATGAGTTATGGTATGGCGGACACTATTGGCCGGCGAGACAACCTGAGCATTATGGATATGGTGGTCGAGCGGTTCCGTAACAATGAGAAGGAGGCCATTATCGGTTTGTTCGATGGTCGAAACCCGCGAGAGGACGATGGTAACAAGGTGGCCAAGCTTATTCAGGAGACGTTTGTCAATATGTTTAGCGAGTCTCTCAAGGCGCTGCGGGAGGGAGAAACCACTGCTGATGCGCTGCGACGGGCCTTTTTGAACACCAATAAGGAGATTGGCAACACCTCCATGCTTCCTGCTGATGAGATTGCTCATACGTCAATTGCCCATCGCAGCTCCACCGCGGCAAATCTTTCTCCTCAGGACAGAATGACTGGTTCTTGTGCAACCATTGTCTACATGAACGACAATAAGATTTATGTGGCTAATGTTGGTGACTCGATGGCGATCATGTCTAAGGGGATTGGCGAGTACACAGTTCTTACTACGCGCCACGACCCTACTTCCCAGGAAGAGTTGGCACGGATCAGACGTGGTGCAGGTGTGGTATCCTCCAACGGTAAATTGGATGGCATTTTGGATGTATCGCGGGCAATCGGTTTCTACAATTTGATTCCGCATATCCATGCAGCGCCTTCCATCTTTTCCTACGAGCTCACAGGATCGGAGGACTTTTTGATTCTGGCCAGTAAGCAGCTGTGGGAGTACGTGTCGTATGAGATTGCTGCTGATGTAGCTCGAACTCATATCCGGAGCCCCATGCTGGCTGCCCAAAAGCTGCGTGATTTTGCCATTGCTTATGGATGTACCGACAAAATCATGGTCATGGTGTTGGGCATTGGTGTCCAGAACAAGAAGCCATCTACAATTTTGCCAGTCATTTCTGCTCGGGGTACCATGGAAGGTGCGGCCAGCGTGGCATACGGACCCCTTCCTGGTGCCGAAGAGGAGCTTTTCCCGGCGCTCAAGCAGCGTAAGAACAAGTCTTCACTCCCTGAGGACTCGGCTCTGGCACGATTGGGTGACGAGATTGATCCTCCTATTGGCAATGTGGCTATGGTGTTCACTGATATCAAAAACTCCACTGAGCTGTGGGAGTCTTATCCAGTCGCGATGCGAATTGCTATTAGGATGCACAATACGCTCATGAGGCGAACATTGCGTCTGGCGCGAGGTTACGAGGTTAAGACTGAAGGTGATGCTTTCATAGTCTCCTTCCAGGATCCTACCTCTGCGCTCATGTGGTGTCTCTCGGTCCAAGAAATGCTCCTGTCTGTCGAATGGCCCGAGGAGATTCTCTCTTCTCACCAGGGCTGTAAGGTAGTCGATGAAGAGACGGGGGAACTATTGTTTGCCGGTCTCAGTGTACGAATGGGTATCCACTGGGGTACTCCCGTATGGGAACGTGATGTCATTACACGCCGAATGGACTACTTTGGCCCCATGGTGAATCGAACAGCACGAATCAGCAGCGAGGCAGACGGCGGTCAGGTAACTTTGAGTACAGATTTCCTTATGGAGATGAAGCGGCTAGAGAAGGCCCATAACAAGGTCAAGGAAGGTCTGAGCTTGGTAGAAGCCTATGGCGATGAGACGATTGGTAATGCCTTGGAAAAGAACTTTAAGACGCTTTCCGAAGTCGGCTGGACGATATACGAGCTCGGCGAGAAGAAGCTAAAGGGAGTTGAAAACCCGGAGAACATTTCTGCTGTCTACCCCAAGAGGCTGGCTACGCGATTTGAGTTCCACGAGGCAGCGGCTGACGAGAAGAATAAGCACGCGCAACAGAGTCACCCAATGCATCAACGAGGCGACCACGGTATGGGTCCGACGCTGAGCCTTGTCCCGTCGTCACCACGGCGAATTGGCAACATTACTCTCGAGTCTATCATTGAGATGAGGTCTGTGGCCTCTCGACTGGAGAAGGTTTGCAGCTGGATGAATGGATCTGAGGAGGAATCCTCCGCGCGAGACCAGTTGTCTTTTAACCGCAAGACAGAGCGCCAGTTTGCCAATGTTGTTCCGAATACTGATAAGGACTATCTCTTGTTCTTTGAGCACATGATCACACGAATTGAGAATTGTATCAGCACGATGTACCTGCGAATGGCCATGGGCCAGCTTGATCCGCGAATAGGGGGCTCGGAGTTCAACTGCCAGATTGGAGAGCTTCTTAACGCTCTGCGAGGGTTTATGAACGGGCCTAACGACGCTTCTTCGAGCAACAATGAGAACGACAACTAATTTATGAAGGGTACGATTTTTGTTTTGGTGAAGGAAAATTAATTTATTATCACTGCCTTATGAATATGTAAATTACTGGTACAGTGCATTATCTATCGATGATATAATTTTTTGACTCTGCACAAGAGCACATTTAAGTGACAATTGAAACCTATTGAATTATCCCGATTCCTAGCGTATCCTTTACCATTGACAGGCATTTCTGGTTTTCTTTACGGTACAAAGCTTCTACGGTTAATCCTGTATTTCAGCCGCGTTTCCATTTCCAACTACAACAGTAAGGTAATCCAAGTTTTTTCGATATCCTATGAGTCAAAAGACGCTTTATCTACTAGTAATTGAGTGTTACTGAATCTCAAGTCATCGGCTAATGGAATGAATTTCTTAAATTCAACCACTAGGCTGTTTCGATATACCGGTACTAGTAATCTTAATCTTTTGGTACATGATCTTTTCACATTTAACCTCATTATAGCGTAAGGATTTTACTGTCTGATGCATTTAAAAATGTAAATATATGGTAATGCCTGGCAGGTCTTTGAATTGAATTGGACAAATTCCCGGTATGGTAATCAGTCTTTCTGTCGGTTGATATTGGCCTACTCAAAACCCAACTATCTGTTGCTTCCTATTCTTTGGTACATTCTCGCCAATGAAAATGGACATATGGTTATCATGTACACGGGGTAGCCTCGCGTTGACAGTATGCTTAATTAAACCTGACAGGGCTAGAACAGTATCTCTCTTTGGATGGAAAGAGATATCATAAAAGTCAATGATTCAACATGGAGAAAACGAGAATATTACCGTAGTGAAATAATTAAATCGAGAAATCGCTGATAAACAGTAAGCTGAATAAACTTTTAAACCCCAAAAATTCGGTAGGGATACATATGGTAATCTACCTCTCGAAGATATCTGACATTGAATTTTGTGATGATTATAGCCATGTTGAAAAAACTCCTGGATTCAATAACTAATATTCACACCAGTACTATGTCCACATTGACTCCTTAGCGTCAAAGAGTAAAAAGTAAAGCTTCGTGTTTTTCTCCACAAGTATTTATACCAGTTATAAATAAGCCCCTATTTGTTTTATTACAGCTTTTGCCATGTTTCCATTGCATTACAATGGCCACCATTGAATAAATCCTGGCAGTTGCTGACGTATCCACTGCGGTGCTCGCTTCCCAGCGGTTAAACGCCGTAGCCGCTGCCTCATGACGCGTCTCTGTTGAGCTCCATCCACGATTTTGGCGTTATATTCGGGCGATTAAAGTACCACTAAATTTTATCGGAATCCTTCCATTGATCTGTCGAACATGTAATTAATGAACTCGAACCTCATTGACAAGTAGTTTTAACCTGAAGTATAATTCGTCGTCAATAATCAATCGTGTTATATATATAATAAAATTAGCAAGGGCCCAGCCCAGAGGTCTACGGTCGTTAGTCGTTGCGCTTCAATACGTCAAAGTAAGGATGGTCCATCGCCTCCTTGGCGGTGAGTCGTTCCTGGTGGTCATAACGGAGCAGTTTATCGACAAAGTCTAGGGCCTCGTCCGTGACGAGATGCTGGTTGTTCGTATTGACGAACCGGAGCCAGTTTCGGCGCGGGAAGTATCCGAGAAGGCGCTGGAACTCAGCGTCGAGCTGCAAGTTGTACTTTTCCAAGTACGCGTACAAATCGTCCGTGCCCAACACGCGCGTAATCTTGACAAGCTGGTCAGTATTAGAAGACCCATGGAAGAACGGGTCCTTCTTGAACAAAATGGCGGCGATCATACACCCGAGAGACCACAGGTCTAGCGAGTAATCGTACATTTGCATGTCTACGAGCAGTTCGGGGCCCTTGAAGCACCGCGACGCAACCCGCACGTTGTATTCCATCCCCGGGTGGTAGAACTCGGCGAGCCCCCAGTCAATGAGTCGCAGCTTGCGGTTCTTGTGGTCGATCATAACGTTGTGGGGCTTGACGTCTCGATGCATAATGCCCTTGGAGTGGCAATAGTCGAGCGCCTTGAGCAGCTCAAACATGTAATACCGCACCTCGTAGTCAGTGAGCTTGGGGTAGAGGATACGGAAGTCAGTGTTGTTCACGTACTCGAAGATGAGAGACGGGGTCTTGGAGAGAGGGTCTCGCACCACGTCCAGCAGCGACACAATGTTGGTGCCGCCGGCCAAGTTCTGCAGAATCTTGATCTCCCGCTTAATCTTCTTCTTCTTGACGGGCTTGAGCACCTTGATGACGCACTGCTTGTCCCCAATAAGGTTGATGCCCTCAAACGCCTCCGAGTACTTGCCCCGCCCGATCTTGCGCACAATCTCATAGTTGGTGAGGTTGCCCCAGTTGACCGTCACGTTGTCGTAGTCCCAGTACGACTTGGGCATCGTCTGGTTGTAGTTGGGGTAGACCCTGGCTATCGACTCCTTCATCTTTGTCTACGCTCGTATTCCGGCCTCCTTTGAGGTCGCTTCTTCTATTCCCGCGGGGGGTGTCACAGGATGGAGGGGAGGCAGGGCGGTGGTAGGATTTTTAGCCGAAGGCCGTGCAGCCATCAAATACCGGGCCGGGAAATACTTCTCACCTCATAGCCCATCGACCATCGAGATCTCCAGTAGGCAAGGGCATGGATCTTTGGTAGCGAATCACTATGCCGGCTCGCCAATGGAAAGGCGATATAGGAAAAGACGGGGAAGTGTTGTACGGAGTGGAGATATGGGGCGAGGAGGGCGATTTGGCCCTGCCGGTCCAGTCAAAGTTCGACTACGTTGATCTGGGCCGGTTGCCGAATTGGCGCGGCAGTGGGCCATTGTACCGCGTATACTCGCGGGAGTACGAGACTCAGAAACAGCTGTCGCGGCTCGGGGCCCTTTTGGAGAACGGAGAGGCGGTGGGGATGCTGGTAAACGAGAGTGTAGTGATATACCCCGAGGCCCAGCGCCAAAGCGAGACGGTAGAGTTCTACGCAAAGTGTTTGGATATCCCGCGGGACGACCCATTGAAGGAGGAGGTGTTGGACAGAGATCCGGTGAATAACGACCCAACCGAGCCGGCGGAATTCAAAGAGTCCAAACCAATTCGGGTCACCAAAAAGAACCGCATTGAGCCTACAGAAGTGGTCACCGACACCATAATAGACCAGGACGACAGTACCGAATTCTCTCGAAAAGGGATTCGATCTCGGCGCACCACGTTTAACCCGCCGATCCGCCGGGTCTCCTCCTCATCCACTACGAGCACCCCCAATGCAAACGAAACATCGCAGTACCAAAAGAATAAGCTGCTGGTCCAGCGGGTCATTCTCAATGAGCTGCGGCTGCGGAATATACGCCGCCAGGACAATGAAGAGGAGTACAAACAGCTCTACCACCACACCTACTCGGCGGCCATGTTCGCCATGCGCAAGGAGCTCGGGTGGAAACGAGACATTCCCCTCGACCGGGTCGAGGAGACGATTGATAAGATTCTCGCCGTGTTCAAGGTCTAGCCCCCTAATATTTTGCGCCGCATGCGGCTGTCGGAGGCTATTGCCGGCTTCGGAGTGGAGAGGATCCTCGGAACTCCGTGCTTGTTGGGAGGAAAAGAAAAAAACAAGGTTCACGCTGGCATCACCACGTTGACCGACAGCAGCTGCGTAGCAGTGGACCCCAAGGGAGTGAAAAAAAAAAGAGGGCAGTTTCGGCACGTTTATATATTATTTCGGCACAACACACCATTTGTGACAACCCAATATTTATACACTGAGCTCCTAGAAAGGATTTACCATAGAAGACCTACTTTACGGAAAAATAATCATGTCGGCGCCATCAGAGGAGAAGCTCTTCACCAAGGAGCAGGTTGCGAAGCACAATGATCGAGATGACCTGTGGATGGTCATC
This sequence comes from Blastobotrys malaysiensis, assembly GCA_030558815.1. NCBI lineage: Eukaryota > Fungi > Ascomycota > Dipodascomycetes > Dipodascales > Trichomonascaceae > Blastobotrys > Blastobotrys malaysiensis. Next base: position 11,971 of record JAKTQL010002492.1, read on the forward strand.
AAGGGCAAGGTCTACGACGTGACCAAGTTTGTTGATGAGCACCCGTAAGTATAAAGATCCGGGATCAGGGTGATTTGGCTAACGATTCAGGGGTGGTGAGGAGGTTCTTGTCGACTGTGCTGGCAAGGACGCTACCAGCGAGTTTGAGGACGTTGGTCACTCTGAGGACGCCGAGGAGGTGTTGACTAACCTTCTCATTGGTAACGCCGACCCAAACGTAAGTGAATTTTTGTGTATATACTTGGTACTAACTGGCATAGGACTTTGCCCAGAGCAAGTCTACGGGGTCCCGAGCTAACGTTGATCTTGCTGAGGATACCGGCAGCTCTTCCTCCCTGCTCTACCTGGTCATTGCCGCCCTGGTTGCGGCCGGCGCCTTCTTCTTCCTCCAGACCAACTAAGTTATTTGTATCTAATATATTCGCTATTACACTAGGATATCATGATCAATATCGTTGTACTCTACTACTCTATCAGGGATCACTTGTACACGAATATTACGAGGCTTACAATGGCAGTGGTTTCATTGGCCGTATCCGTCGCGTAGGGGGACCCCTGAGTGCTCTGGCGTGCGCAGGCGTTTTTCAGTGCGGCACATTTGTGCGGCTCGTGCGGCGCGCCCCCTGTTCCCAACATGCCAAACTTTATCCCCTCTCCAACCCAACCGATGAGCCCTGGGGGACCAGTCCCCCAGACCCCCTGTAGCAGGGGCTCCGCCCCTAGAACCCCAATTGAACGGGGGTTTGGGGGCTTTGCCCCCAACTACGGGAGCTCGAGGGCTGGCCCTCGAATACACCACGAACAATTGCACTGGGGGACCAGTCCCCCAGACCCCCTGTAGCAGGGGCTCCGCCCCTAGAACCCCGTTCAACAGAGTATCCGTCGGCTACGCATGCCTCATACCGTTGACCGCGCGGCATGGGATGCCATCGGTGGCACAGAGCCGATAACTGAGGCATATGTCAATAAATGATTTAGAGATACCGCTTCGGACGGCTGAGGCCCCCACTATGCATTTCTTTTCCGCGGTACAGGTATGCGCGCATCGACATGTAGGGCCCAGGGTACGCCAGAACAGTAGCCTACCCGCCCATGTTGAGGTTCCACATCGTGGTTGCGTCCTGTGTCGCGATAAACAGCCCGGCAAAAAATTTTCACCTATAGTCCGTATACGGATCTGCATATTCGCCCCGATACCGGCGAGACCTATACCTCCACACTTGGGCGTCCCCTCTCCACAAGAACCCTCTCCAATTGACCGAATATTCACCACTAGGAAAGAGAATATAAAAGAATACCGCTCGTGGAAACCGTGGGCATGTATGGTCTGTGCTCCATCTAATAATGCTCGGCGGATCCCGCGCCCCGGGTGAAACGATGTCTTGTCACCGCAGCTCCACTGAGGCCAATCTTGGAATTAGTCATAGCGTTATCGGCCAATCAGGGAAAAGGTGGAGCTGCGTGCGCGACGACTCGCAGCTGAAATTTTATCGGCCAGCCTTGTATAAATTCGGTTGATATTCTCCTTGCGTGTGGATTCCTTTTTTTCTTTCCCCAGACCCTTATCAGCTTTTAATTTTTTTTTTTAATATCACATACTCGCGACGACATAGAGAATCAGTCAAGATGTCATTCTAAACGGTTTATCCCCCACTTGAACGAACGAACCAACGATTAAACGAACGTATTAATCGATTTTTTTAACAAAAATTTTTTTAACAAAACGAATTAATAAAGTCAATAACGAATATCCGTTGACTTTGCCCAGAATATTATTCACCATGGCGTCCTTACAACCAGCTTCCACAACTGCGCACCCGCAACTCTGTCCATCCAGTTTACGATAAAAGATTACAAAGTCTTTCCCTGAGAGAGAAGCAATAATTTTTGATACAATGTCCGCTACTAGTCGATACCAATCCCCCGCTACCCCAGCTTTGATCAAGAAGGAATACGAACCATCAATGACTGTCCCAACCTACGCTAAGAACTTTGGATTTGGCACTGGCCCGTGGGTCAACCCGCCAATGACGCCGCAGGACGAATGTCTTATTGGCTACGATGTAATGATGCAGCAGCCAATGGGCCACGTCTCGGCGGCGGCTTTTGACACTACCATGTTCACCCCGTCTACTACGGGTACCATCTCTCCAAAGGAGTTGATGGATTCCACCACCAGCACTTCTTCTGGTGACGTGATGAGCGATCTGGGTGGGTCTCCATTGTTTGACGACGCTGATTTGGGCGACGTTAACTCTTGGGAGTCACTCTTTGAGGAGGAGCACAAGCCACACCCCCAGGCTCTCCTGGCCGCCACGACGGCCCCTATTCAGCAGCAAACTGCCTCCCCAATGTCCTCTCTTCCATCTTCGGTCCAGTCCTCTCCACAGGTTGTTAGCTCTGAGCACCAGCTCGCCCCGCTTCCGGTGGCTACTTCCAAGGCTAAGGTTTCCAAGAAGCCGGCCGCGTCGACCGCTTCAAAGCGAAAGGCCCGATCGGGCTCTCCAGCAACCTATGCCGACAAGAAGGACGAGTATGGGTTTACCGTGTACAGCCGAAAGCCCCGGTCCATGCCGCTGACTCCAGTCGTCATTCCCGAGACGGCGGATCAGGTTGCCATTAAGCGGGCACGAAACACGGAGGCGGCGCGACGATCGCGAGCCCGAAAGATGGAGCGAATGGGCCAGCTCGAAGACCGAGTCAAGCAGCTCATTGCTCGAAACGAAGAGTTGGAGAAGGAGGTTGAACGACTCCGGGGGTTGACCCAGGAGTAACCGAAATGCTCTACTTTTACTATCCTATCTACAAAGGTTTTAATATTTGTTTTGATTTATATAATTTAAAAAAAAGTTTGCTGTTTTGATTAATTGACCATATTGTGTTACCAGTAGCGATTGTATACGAATTACGGTTGACGTATACCATCCGATGGCGATTTGTAGACTCAACGGTCTAATGATGCATTCTATACTATCTTTTATGGCGATTTGTAGAGACTCGACGGTCTAATGCATTCTATACTATCCTTAATGGCGATTTGTAGAGAACGGTCTAATGATGCTTTTATACTATCTTTTATGGCGATTTGTATAACTTACCACCCATCGGTACCGTTAAAGCCGGTAAACCCAGTGATCAAAAACTGGTAATAGTACGGCTTCTTGGAGATGCAGTTGGCCCAGTTCCATGCAGAGGTCAACCGACCATCAATACAGGAACCGGCATCGTAAAAGTTGTCTGCCCCTGAGCCGTCAAACGCATGCTTGAAAAAGTCGCACAGCACCGTCTTCTTCAACCTCTCCACCGACCCAAATTGCGTCTCGACCCACCGCTCTACATGCTTGTTGCGCGTCGAAATGGAGTCAATCCCCGATATGGCCAGGTAGACCGGGGTCAGAATCCGTGGCACCTGGAGGTACTTGTCGAGGAAAAATAGGGCGTTTGGAACTGCCCGGTCGCCAAGATGGACCACACTGGACCCAATCCACCCATTGTTTCGCTGCTGCACTTTTCTAATAATGCCATGCATCGCCCGTGACACATGCGGACAAGCCTTGATTCGATTAAAGCCTTGGCCCGTGTCGCCAAACTGGTACCGGTTCTTGGCGTCGATCGAGGTCAGGTCGTGGTCCGCAAGAATCCACAGCATGTACATGTCGCGTATGATTTGAGACCACAGATGCAGACTCTGCTTTGCATAATGGAATTGCTTGTAGTGGTCATGCGATAGCCGCGCCCCGCCTCGTCCATACGAAATGGCCAGCGTGAACTCTCCAGCGGCGTCGTCCGGGTCAAAGTTGCGCTCCAGCATGGCCAGAATACGCTCAATCGGCATTCGGTTCGCCCGCAGGTACGCGTGGTAGTCCCCAATGGAGTACAGACACTGCCGAATATCCTCCGCCTGGATCGCAGGACTCTTCTTGCTGTAGGCCCGCGCTAATTCCTCAATAGCCTTCTCCTTGCGGCGGATCTCGGCCTGGACTCGCGACCGATTCTTTCCTTCCGGGATGATCTCGGCCACCGCGTCTAAAATTCGCCGGTCCTCCAGCATGGCAACCGTCTCCTCCCCGCCATAGTGCTCCAAAAAGGAATATACTGTCTTGATCGGCTTGTACAGATCAAACTCCATCGACTCCTTGACTTCGGGGAGCCGCGAGTCCATCACCATGTACATGAGCTTGCCAAATGAGTCCCGCATCTTCTCCGGGTTCATGATCTTGTACCGCCGCCCAATTTCAAACACCTGCTTGAACCACTCGGCATTGGATGAAAACTCCTTGTCCTCAAATAAGTTCTGGCCCGCCTTCATATCGGTAGCTACCACCAGCCCGGCCAGAATAGAACACATCTCCTTCAATTGGGCTACCATCCGCTTCGACTTGGACGTGTAGCTGATAATGTCCACTCGTTCAGTGTACTCAGAAACATTGAGAGCCGCTTCTAGCAGCCGAAGCAGCTTCCTCTCGTCGTGAGTCAGCCGCAGGGGGATAAACCGACAGTGCTCTTTGATCCGCTTGAGAATTGTCGCTTCGTCTCCTCCGCTCTCACCCCGCACCTCAATCAGACTATTGGCAATCTGCGAAATGTTCTCTTCATTTTCAGCAATCTCTTCTTCCTCTTCGTCCTCGGGGATCTCTTTGCTCTCCTCCATATCAACGTCTTCCTCCGGGGGGTTCTGATCTGGCTTTTCTAGAGGCTTGGCCTCGTGTGACCGCCGCGAGCCGGTTCGGTGGATATAATCAAAGCATACCTGGCAAAAGTCTTCTACGCAGGTAATACAGTTTACTTCTGAGGGCTGATCGCCGCACTCGATACAAAGCCCTTGGTCATTGTAGTTTTGATTTGGAGCTGGAGTGCCTTCCTCGGTCGAGGACACTTCTTCAGATTCTACCGAGTCATTGTCCTCGGGATCCAAAGAGAGCAAGTCTTTTAAAGGTCGTTTCATATTCCAACTGGATTTACAATGTTAAAAGTCTGTAATATATCGCTGATCTCGGCTACGGTATTATATCGAGGAAAAACTACCAGTGAAAAATTCTTAGTCAGCGCTGAGTCAAGAAGAAACTATACAATAACCTTTGATTAGAGTAATTATGGATTGACAAGAAATTTACCAAAGGCAATTGGCCCCTTTTTTTCTATATTTTTTCTGTATTTTTCTGTATTTTTTCTGTATCTTCTTCTTCCTATGAAGATTACTCGAGGAAATATTTTACCCCTGGAGCAAAGCTATGTTGCATCGATGACATGGTACAGTGTAGTAGTGTTGTTTGAACTGTATGGGGTGACTTTTGTTCCCTACCTTGCACATCTTTAACCCCTGGCTGACAGGCGTCCAACATTCTCAAATAACGTAGTGGTGGGATATTGGTGAGCCGCACCTGGGCGCCGCACCGCGCGGCTGAAGTGATGCACCAAGTCGTGCCGTGTTGGAGCCCAAGCGATAGTAACGGCGCGAGTGCAAGCCATGTACATGGGTAACTGAAAAGAATAGCTAAATCTAGTAATACGACGCGAAACAGAGGTAGGCAGGCATTCGGTGTCTACTCGGCAAGGAGCCTTGCCGGACGGTCTGTGGCCACCGCGAGCGCACGCAACAAGCATCTACTGGTGAAAAAGCCCAGGAGGCAGCTGCTGCATACAATACGTGGGTTTCCATTGGCTGGAGGAGCGGGTCTGAGCGCTCTGGTGCAGCTGCAACAAATGGAGCAGCTGCTCCGGCCCAATCATTACTGTACTTGCCAAATCGGTATATAGCGAAACAGCGGCTGTTTTATGTTCGAATTGGGGAAGCCTGTCTTGTCTCAGGGGATGGCTATTGGCGCAACGGTCGGCCTGAAAAAATTTTGCCCATCTGTCTCGGGATCTCATGTACCATAGGGATACACGGAGGTGCAAAATTTTCAGATGCGATCGCTTGTAGGCTTGGTGTGGCCGCAGCAGGCACAAGAAATGACGCACTCCGAGAAGGCATTTTACGGAAGGAATGCTGCATATTGGAAGGAGCCCCTAAAAGAGACCATGGCTGTATTTTATTTTTTGCTGCGTTTAACCTGTAGGGGTTATAGTACAGAAGAAGCAAGATGCTGATTTAGATTCGAATGGTTGAGAGTGGTATATAATCCCTTTGCAGAGCCCTGAAATAAATTTCTCTCTCTCTCTTTCTCTCTATAAGAGATTACTTATAAATTCTTTGCGGTGTACGCCTTTTTCTTGGCTTGTATACAAGCGGCCTTTCGAGTGAGTCCACAATTATTGGATCACTGAGATCATAACATTTTTGGAGCACTTTGGCTCTATTATTATTGGCTTTGCTGTTTATTTTATTTCTTTAAATACTCGACCAAACATTGTTAAGAACGATGCGACTGTAACAGCGGTCTTAACACACAGAGTATTTTTTTTGAGAAATTGTTCATTGGTTCTTTTGATCCGAGTTGGTTAATCGCCTTTTTGTTTTTTATTTTTGAAGCAAGCTTGTTGTGTCATTATGGCTATGATGACGACCTATAACGTTGATAGTACTCACCAGTACATTACAATATCGCAGGACAAGAAGCTTGAGCCAATCATTATGAAGGAGGTAGAAACTGGAGTCGTTACCCTCTCGCAGGGCAAGCAATCCAGTCTCAGCTTGCTACTCCAGCAGTCCAAGCACTATTCTGTGTCTGACAATTCTGCGGTCGTTGACTCTGTCACAACCCCTGACTACTCGTCAGGAGTGACCTCGGCGTCTGAGGCGAGTTCGTTGGCCACGTCCCCCATCTTGAACCAACCAACACAAAAGGAACAGGAACAGCAGCAGCCATGCTGCCTGACTTTTGACTGTCCAAAGCCTGAAAAGAGCTTGTCGAGAGTTAAGATCAACAGGTATCAATTCACTCCTCCGCCTCCGTCCAACATGCTCTCCTTTGACTCGGAAGACGAGGATGAGGATGAGGATCGGGACTATGACGAGGAGGACGAGTACCGAGATGATGATGAAAACGACTACGACGACGATAACGATTTTGATGATAATGATAACGAATTTGTAATGGACTAAATAACTATCCTTTAATACTCTCATCTGGCTGTTTCATTTCGTATTTTACCAGATCGTTATAACTATACCCATGCGTGCGATATCTATATCATACCCTGGTAGAACATGCCATAACCTGAAAATACTCCAATACCCGGTCCTCCAAGAGATCGGCTTATGATTTAGTATCGCATTGTGATATCGTAATATCATGCACCGTGATGGATTGTAATGCAGACCAACGCATACCCCGAGATACCACTGTACAGTAAAACAATAGATAGACTACAAATGACTGTGAACCGTACAGTAAAACAATAATGGATAGATAGACTACAAATTGTTATATCCTGCACCAGGCTACCTGACATCAACCACAGCGATACCGACCCATACGACAATATCAGTATCCGCACCAATAGACTCTATCCGAATCCCTTGTATCATGATCATAGTTTAAATTCAATTTTCCATCCCCGTTTCGGACGGCAACCCCAGGAGCCACACCGACTGCGGCGCAGTCCCCTGCGTGCGCGAATCCAAGACAAAAAAAATTTTTTTTATCAGTGACCCGCATGGAGATATAAAAACAGTCGCATATCCACTACGAACCATTCTTTCCCATCTTCTTTCGTTTAAGAATCTTCGGATAGAGTAATAGAATTAAAATGACTTACGAAGAAAATTCCTACAGATCCCGTGACTCGTACCGAGACCGAGATGGCTACCGAGGCGGCCGAAGCAACGGCGGTGGCTATCGAAGCGGCGGCGGCGGTGGCTTCCGTGACCGACGAGGAGGCGATCGATTCGGTGGCGACCGGTTTGGCGACCGACAGGGTAACCTTGGTGATAACCTCCAGAAGCCCGATTTCTCTGACATGTCGCAGCTGCCCAAGTTTGAGAAGAACTTTTACAAGGAGGCCGAGTCGGTTACCGAGCGACCAGAGGAGGATGTTGTTGAGTTCCGAAAGAAGCACGACATGACCTTGCGAGGCGACAACATTCCCAAGCCAGTTGAGACTTTTGACGAGGCTGGGTTCCCCAACTACGTTTTGAAGGAGGTTAAGGCCCAGGGCTTTGACGCTCCCACTGCGATTCAGTCGCAGGGATGGCCAATGGCTCTTTCTGGTCGTGATGTTATTGGTATTGCTGCTACCGGTTCCGGTAAGACTCTTTCGTACTGTCTTCCGGCCATTGTGCACATTAACGCGCAGCCACTGCTTGCTCCAGGCGATGGTCCAATTGTGCTGGTGCTTGCTCCAACCCGAGAGTTGGCGGTCCAGATTCAGCAGGAGTGCTCCAAGTTTGGCCGAAGCTCTCGAATTCGAAACACTTGTGTCTATGGTGGTGTCCCCCGAGGCCAGCAGATTCGAGACTTGGCCCGAGGCGTTGAGATTTGCATTGCTACTCCAGGTCGACTTATCGACATGATTGAGAGCGGCAAGACCAATTTGCGACGAGTTACTTACTTGGTTCTCGACGAGGCTGATCGAATGCTTGATATGGGTTTCGAGCCCCAGATTCGAAAGATTGTTGACCAGATTCGACCAGACCGACAGACTCTCATGTGGTCTGCTACCTGGCCAAAGGAGGTTCAGCGATTGGCTCGTGACTACCAGAAGGACTACATTCAGGTTAATGTTGGTTCTCTTGAGCTTTCTGCTTCGCACAACATTAAGCAGATTGTTGAAGTTGTCAGTGAGTTTGAGAAGCGAGACCGATTGCTCAAACACCTTGAGACCGCCATGGAGGACAAGAACTCTAAGATTCTTATCTTCACTTCGACCAAGCGAGTCGCCGACGAGATTACCCGGTACCTTCGACAGGATGGCTGGCCAGCGCTTGCCATTCACGGTGATAAGGGCCAGGACGAGCGAGACTGGGTCCTTCGGGAGTTCAAGTCTGGCAAGAGCCCAGTTATGGTTGCCACCGACGTTGCTTCGCGTGGTATTGGTATGTTATTTCCCCCCCCCCCCTCCCCCCCCCAAAAAACTTTTTTTGTCTACTTACGAAGAGATGAAAGAAAAGGCTTAATCTAGTTTGCCGCTGAAAGAGTGCGGCAAGAATCTCGAAATTTGAGAATGATACCATTTGATACCCTTGATTGATGAGGAGTTGTCGCTGTGATATACAAGGACAGGCTAGAACATGGTATTTCTAGCTGGTTTGGATGATTTGTATGACTTACAAGTCACAGTTGATATTAACTCCCTTCATGTGATATGATACCAGAATCCTTCTTCTCTGCTAATTGTACTACTGTTGGCTAGTGGAGTCTTTTTAGTTTGCATGTGCTGTTTGATTTCCAAACCGCATTTCTTATTGAGAAATTGGTAAGTTTATTTGCAAATTGAAAGACCTTGGAAGGATACTGTTTGTGACAACAATTTAAGATTGATTGTTGCTGGTGTCATGCAAAAGAATAATATCAAGGGTTTATCCAATGGGACTATTGCAATAGTCTTTTTTTCTTTGCTTCCCTTTTTTATGGGTTTTTTTGTGTTTGAATTTTTACTAACTGATCTTTTTAGACGTCAAGGGCATCAACTATGTCATTAACTACGACTACCCATCTAACAGCGAAGACTACGTTCACCGAATTGGCCGAACCGGTCGTGCTGGTGAGAAGGGTACTGCCATCACTCTGTTCACCACTGAGAACTCTAAGCAGGCTCGAGATCTTGTCACTATCTTGACCGAGGCCAAGCAGGACATTGATCCAAAGCTTGCTGAGATGGGTCGACCACCACAGCGAGGTGGCGGTGGCCGATACCGAAACGGCGGCGGCTACCGAGGTGGTAACGGCGGCGGCTACCGAAACGGTGGTGGCTACCGACGAGGTGGTGGCGGTGGCTACTCTGGCTCCAACAACGCTCCATTGGGCAACGGTAGACGATACTAACTGTACCCCTCTAGCATTTAAAAATTACCTAATACCATAGAATTATTTATACATGTTGATTAATTTTAAAAAAATCTTGGTTTGCTCAAATTATTCCCCAGATATCATTACCATTCTAGCCTCTGTATATTACCCGTAGATTACCAATTCCATCCATCTTCATCCTCGTCATCGGGCTCCAATGAAAGGTTTTTGGTCTTTTTGGTCGTATCCTCAACCGGTTCATCGTCGTCAAATTCGTCATTCCATGAGGTAAAGTCATTAGCGTCGTCATCATCACCTTCACCGCCAAAAGGCGCGGCCGGGGGCAGGACAACCGTGTGGGCCTGCTGCGGCTGTTGCTGGTCATGCAGTTGTGGAGGTGGACTTGGAGTATAAGCAGTAGTTGGCTTCTTGTCCAATGGGGCAGACATTGACTTGTCCGCAGAGGGCGAGAGGCTGGACCACGTCCACTTGGAGAGGCTCGAAACAGCCCCCGCGACCGCAGTGGTAGCCATATGGGATGACTGGGCCATGGCCGAGTCAGGAGTAGGGCTCGTAAGGGTCTCAGGGTTGCTCTTTTCCAAGGAATCGGCATGCGCACGGATTTTACCCAGGAAAAGATCCATTGTTACCATTGCCTGCCGTCGAACTCCAGGATCCGAATCAATGAGCAGTGGAGCTACTGACCCGACAATCTTGTTGCAGCAATCCATTGGGGAATAATAATCAGCGGTTGCAGTAAGCGCCAACAGCGCAGCAATTCGCGACTGTACAAACGGATCACGCAGGGCTCGCGAAAACGCGGCAATGAGAACACTCGCCCGGGAGGACTTTGAAAATTGATCTGCGATTCGTCCCAGCAGGATAGTGGTATTTGCTCTGATCTCCTGTACCGCATCGTTTTGCGTCTTGGCCAGGAGTCGTAGTAGCTCGCCATTGATCTGGCGCTCAGTTAACTTGGATATGACGTGGGCCACGCTTTTGAGACTGTTTTCTCGGATTAGGGGCTCGCTGTCAGAAAATCCGCCTGCCAGCAATGGGAAGATCTTTTCTGATACAATCTTTTTATCAAGATACTCAATGTAATCCCCCATTGTAGTCAGAAGCTCGAGACGAATAGCCCGGTCTTGGCAGCTGAAGAGCTTTATAATGATGGGGCTTACAATCCTCGAGTAATCTTGCGTGTTGAGGTCTTTAGACAAGGCCACAGTCGTCTGGAACCCTTTAATTGTCACTCCGCTGACCGACCCGCCGGCAGAGCGCTTTTGCAGGCTAAGGTCAATGGCGGCCACCACCTGAGGGAGCACCTTAAAGTGCAGGTACTCTGTGGGGAACTTTTGCTGGTTCTCATTCAGCTTGGCCAAAAACAACGTTAACTGATCTTCAGATACAATTGTCAATGACGCAAGTGCCTCGCCAATCTCAACCATGGGAGAGTAAAAGTTGTCTATACCCTTATTCTTAACCACCTGGTCAACCGTTGTACGCTTCCGCGGGTCAATTGCGGTCATCTGCCGGCAGGTATTGTAAATGTGAGCAGTGGGGATCTGCCCACGACGTGAAGGACGGGCTGAAGATGGGTTCTGGGGGATGCCATTGAATACGTCGTATATCAAATTCCCCGTCTGGTAAGCGTCCACTGTATGGGGCTGCCTCTGCGACACCTGCCAGCCCTGTTTGGCAACCTCAGGAGGAGCGTAATTCCCGGATCCCGGCAGGAGAGACCCATATCTGAACAAAACTTCCTCGGACTCGATCAACGTAGCCAATTCGAGCCCCCCAACCAGCCACTCTCCACTATCATTGACGAGAATCGACCCCAGGTTGATGTTACCGTGAACACACCCTCCTCCCGACACGTGGTGAAGGGTATTAATGACATTATAGAGCCCCCAAATCTTGGTATCGTCAGAGAGCTCCTCAATTACCGAATGGAGGGGCTTTACGTGTTCGGTGGCAATAATAAGCGACGCGTCAGTCTCTACCGAGTCAAGGATCTTGACTACACCGGGAATCCGCAGCTTTTTAAGCTTGGAGACCATATTACGGGCTAATGGCAGTCTCTGGCTGTTCCCCGACGACCTGGCGTCAAAGACAAACAGAGAGCAAGGGGTTTTATCCGCCTTCTGAATCCCATCGTGGAGATCCCAGATTGACGGGAAGTCGTAGCTGTCCGCAACCTTCTCCCCAACCGTGTAAGGGATACTGGGCCCCGTAAAGGACCCGATGGTACGCGCCAGGAAATCCATCTATATGTGATTTGAATATATGTATTCTACGAGGACTGAGAGCACCGCACGCGCCGAATATCTGGCAGCTTTCTCTACGGTTCCGGTGCCTTTGGTACGGTACTAATGTGCTTCGCTGGAGGATTATATTTTTCGGTTAAACGTTGGGAGTAGGGTTAGTCTTCTTGCGCGTATCCGCCTGCTGAAACTCGGTCTCTGAACACTGATTCAACGTGATCGCACATGTCTACCAGGTCGTTGAGGCCCTTATTGAATGCCTGGATCGCAGTGGTCTTGCCGTATGTCTGGATTCGGATGTTCATCTTGGGCTCAGAAGGATGCGGGATGGAATAGCCACAGAACTCAACATCGGGGCTAATTCACAGCAGGTTAGTTAATCTCCCTTTATCATTTACAATGCTTATACTCACTTCTTCATGATGATGTATCGCAGGGCATTTCCTAGTGTGTGGTCTTCGTTCTTGATCTGGAAAGAGACTGCAGTGCCGTCCTCGGATGCGCCAGGCAGCTAAAAAGAGCCTAGTTAGCTTTAATGTCCAGAGATGCCCACGTTAGACAGCACTTACAATGGTGATCTTTTCTGGATCCCGGGTATCTTCCTCTACTTGTTCACCGGCCTCGGCCATGGTGACGTCCTCTTCCTCCTCCTTGTGCAAATGCTCCTGCTGATCTGACATTTTTTTAATATATAAATTGGATCAAACTGATAAGATTTTTCGTTTTGATTTTTCATTTTTTCAATATCGGGATATTTTGTGTAAGCAGAGTAGTGGATTATTAGGTAAGCAAGCGGCATGCGGCTACACCCATTGCCTTGGAGGCTAGTATAGGTATAGCACTTGCGAGGATGCCTATAATTCGGCATTTGATAAGAACTTTGGCAACAATTGGTTGGCATTGATATTAAATTTTTGCCAAATTTCGTCGTGGAAATCGACCTGTCTGTTATATCTGCTATTTGGTCTTTGGGAGAGCCTTCCTTTGCCCTAGGCAGTGGATTCTAATCAAATACCATAATTCTGACGAAATTTCGACCAAATGATTGTTTGTTTCTGTTCTAAACACATCTGCTTTTTTCCCATTTGATGCGGATACCAATTGACCAGATATGACGAGTCCAAATTTACGACCAAATAACCTTTCTTTATGGTCATACAGGCAGAAAGTGGGCCCCTATTCGGGTATCATCACTCTTGATTGTATTACAGGTCCCATTCACCCGAAGGACCACCAACCATTTGAAGTGGTCCTCAAACACATACTCCATTTTCTGCGGAGTTTGAATAACTCCGATGAATAACTTCCGATAAGGCTTTTCAGGTGAAACGGTACGTAGTGCGGATTTTTATTCCGAAGCATGGAAGTGCTGGTTAATGCCCACTCTCAGGTGAAGCTTGTACAATCTCCAAAGTTTAACGTTTATGCATCTTATGCACTCCGCCGTATCGGCAAACAGTATTCTACCGGGCACTGTATGAACACGCTGGTTTAGCGTATCGCACAGGATGATGCCGACACTAATACACGGCATCGTTCGGCGTAATGAATTACATACAAATACTCTATACAGTAGCGTAGGCCATGTTCTAACGTTTGAGTCGCATCTCTATCGTAGAGTACCCACGTCTAACCCATCACCGTTATACGGGGGGAAGGAGGGGAGGGTACGGCTGATTCCCGTTTTGAAATCAACCCCTCCTCTCCTCCCCCACCTTATTGACGACTTGGTTTTTAAAAGTCGGTTAATCCGGCGGAGAAATGAATCGCCTCGAGCTCACTTACATGTAACCGCATATTCATCCGAGGATTGCAGCGAATCTCCGCTGTGCAGGTATTCGGATATCAATCCTGGTCGTCATAGGCACGAACTACAACAATTCGAGGTGCAGAAAGAAGGGTTGAGGGGACATACACGTTACTTGACACCCAATACGGCCATTTTGTAGAGGATACGTATATAGGCCTGCGGAAGTCACCCATAATTTGCGGTTCAAGGTTATCCTCCTATTGGTTTATTGGCTATTGGTTCATCAAGGTATGCGGCGTTTTCCCATGTCGGTACGCGACAATGTATCTCCATACGTAGGCAAAACGTAGCACATGTCGGTAGGTGCATGCATGCGGCCCCACCCAGTGTATTGAAGTACCGTACTTCTTGGCAAATCAAATTAATGAGGGGTACGTAGCTCATTACCGAAAGGATCAATTAACAGTGGGCCTGCCTTTTGGTAATTAACCCTTGTATCCATTCTACTGCAGGTGGAGATTGAATCTCGGTCCGCGATCTTAACGACAAATCGCCGAAAGATTCAGGGGCTGCACAATGGTTGACTTTATACAAAAACACCAAATTCAAATCAACTCTATGTAAATGATTCGTGAAACTGATTAGACTGAAGCTTCGTCGAAACCCTTGAGCGAGGCTTTTACTGGGTTCTTGGACTGGAACACAAGTTCAAGCTCCTCAAGAGTTCGGCCCTTCGTCTCCACAAAGAAGAAATAGATAAGTACAAACTCAAGGAGATCCCAGAACACGAAGAAGACGTAGAACCAGTACTTAATTTTGGCCATGGCTACTGGGGCAGCGAACTGGTTGACAAAGGATGCGATACCACTCACAATGCCCATTACCATCATGGCCTTGGCCCGCATCTTGTTTGATGAAACCTCACCTGGATAGATAGGCTGCATAGGAGTGAATGCGATAGAGAAGACAGCACCGAAAATGAAAATGAACGCAATAGAAGCAGAGGAGATGGCATGGTTAGTAACGCCTTTAGCCTCCTGCTTCTGGAAAGTAGCAGTAGTAGCTGCAACAATGGCAAGACAAATAGAGATACCCATTGCACCCCACAGGAACATCTTTCGTCGACCAACACGATCGTGAAGTAGTGGTCCAATGGACGCGAAAACCCAACCAGTTATGGCAAAGACGGCGTTCATAAGCACTTGAGTCTTTGGTTCAGTGATGCCCACCGAGTTCAGCATAGTTGGCAAGTAGTAAGAAGAAACGTTATTTCCGGAAAACTGACCAAACCAGGAGAACATGACGATAAGCATAAGTCGATATCGATCAGATCGGGTCTGGAATAGGTCTCGGATATCAAAGAAAGATTTTGGGCTGGCCAACTGAACAGCCTTGAGCGATTCAACAATCTCAATCAGTTCCAATTCAACCATTGGATGATCAGCATCTCCATTGCAGTGATAATCGATAATGAACTGTCGGGCTTGCTCAACTCGTTCTTTGCCAACAAGCCATCGTGGAGACTCTGGCACCCAATAGAGACCGATCAGAATGATACCTGGACAAAGCATCTGAAGCCACAATGGGAGTCGGAATGCAAGAGTAGAACCCTCGAAATGAATCATACAACCATAGATAGAAAATGCAGCAATCAAAGAACCAACATACCACAAAGTGTTGTAAAAACCTGACACCGCACCTCGAATATGAGGTGGAGCGATCTCGACACAGTACATTGGGGCAGCTCCAGTTACGATTGCAGCAAAGAAAGAAAGCAGATACCGACCGCCAATAAATGTTGGCATATTTTTCGCAGTAGCGGTAACCACGGTGCCAATCATGACACCAGCACAACCAAGACCGATAGCGAATTTCCGCCCACGGTAATCAGAAAGCCACACGAAGAGAGAACCAGTTATACCACCAATGTTGAAAATAGAGAACACAAGACCAGTGCCGGCGGAGCCTTGGTCCATATTGTAGTAATCGAGATACTCGGGGAGGGCATTAATAGAACCCATAAGGGAACCATCAAAACCACTGAGGGTAGAACAGAAGTAAATCAAAAAGCAGACAGCATAGAGCTTAAGCATACCTCTACCAAAGGTGGCAGGCTTGTTCTCCTCGATAGTGTTATGCAAATCATTTTGCGCCTGAGCAATTGCCTTCTCAAACTGTACGGTGTCACTGTGAATGGAGGCCCTCTCGGCATCTTCACTGTTCTCAACGTGTACAGTTTTCATAGGCTTCTCATCAGCAGGCGAATTGTACTCCTTATTTTCCATTGTTTAGTAGGTCTCTAGAGATCCTTGAACAGAGCTGGATCTTGAATTATTCCACGAGGCGATGGTGCTTCTTTTATACATTTCATGGATGCCAATTTGGCGAACGGCAGTCCAACGCGTTATAGATGCGGGGCTACACGCGAAATGGTTGTGGGGTAGTTCGTATTACTACAATACTTGTAGCGATTGGTATATCTATAGGCTGATCATATACGGTCCTAGG
>JAKTQL010002493.1:17341-45012 GCA_030558815.1 Blastobotrys malaysiensis
ATCCGCATTGTCTACAGTGGATTGGTAACCGAGGTGCGAGTCGACTTCAGTTCGCACATGAAGTCTATTAGAATGTTTTTGATCTGGTATTCCATACTCTTAGACCGATGGTATATGTAACTACAACGTGGAGGTGTACGGTCAATCAGTTTATCAATCAAAGAAGTGGGACTCGTGTTACCATGGTAGAGTAGAGATATACGGTGTACTTTTCGTATCCCTGGCCCATTGAGTTTCACGCTGCTTTGGCCGGACTAGTGCGTTCCCGATATAATTAATTATAGAAGCAGCACTTGTTGAACTGTACTATGTATGGCACCCTGCCGTATTTGCCGTGTCTGCCGTATCTGGTATGTACATTATATACCACTTTGGAGAGCGAACACTCCGTGTATGCTATGCACTGCGCTCCCAGATTCGATAACGCGCTTTGGACTGTATCATTAAGTAATGCTGGGTCTCCATAAACGGATCTCATTACCGTCAACCCCTGTCAGGTCCGCCGTCCCCGGTGTTTGACTTGACGGATCGATTGTCTTACCGAACGTACCCCCCTGTTCCTAGATCCGATTCAAATTGAAGTACTTGGGTACCTGCCGACGCAACATCCACATGCTGGTCTAATTTACGTGCAAATTGCCCTATAGGACCGATTTAATAACCACGTACCGCCTATGTACAAATAAAATACCCTCCATACCACGTTGACGTACGCCGTAGAACCGTATACTGTCACTCCCGATTAGGCCAACAATGTCTACCTCCTGGCTGAGAAATTAAATCAGAAACGGTAAAAACCGTTCCCGTCTTGACCCCAAAGGAGGTTGGAATGTAGCAACACCCCTACTACAGACAGTAATCCTCCCCCTTCCTTCCGTACTGGGCCGTGGTCGGACCCCTTCCAGTACCAATGTACTACCCGGTATGAAACGTCTCCTGCCGGCCAAATAGCGACAAACCGCCAAAGGAGAAAAAATAGAGTACAAGACAGCCGCCAGGGACAGACAACTCCTATCGTAATTGATCGCCGTATCTGTAGTGTACTGTAGCACTCTGTAACGTACTCCAATACAACTACGGTAGCCCACAAGACTTGTGGTAATACACCAAGGGACTCAGACTACGCCTTGGCTATCCGACCCATGGCTTGAATAACCGCCTCAATATTCTCCGACCGCTGCGCACAGCACGGGATCACCATCCACTCGGGATTGATCTGGTCGACATACCCCTTGAGCTCCTTGAAGCGCTCCTGGGCCTCTGCCGTATCGGCCTTGGTCGCAATGACCAGTACCTTACGTCCTGCCATGCGCTCCTCCCCGAGCTCCTCCAGCAGAATGTCAAGATCCCCACACACGTCATGGCGATCTAACGCGGACACAAATACAATGCCCTTAGATCTCTCGATGTGCCGCAGGAAATCCAGCCCCATGCCTTTGTCGGCGCTGCTGCCCCTGATGATGCCTGGAATGTCTGCCACCGTGAAAGAATCGCCCGTCATTCCATCGAGAATGGTTCCCACAGTCGGATTCAGCGTGGTGAATTCCCAGTGACCCACCCGCGGACGGGCCCGGCTAATGGCCCTCAGCAAGGTGCTCTTGCCAGCATTGGGCAGCCCCACAAGCCCCAAATCCGCCAACAGCTTAAGCTCCAACAGGAAAAACCCCTCAATGTTGCCCCGCCCCGTCTTTGCAAACCGTGGGTTACGGATCGTTGGCGTGTGGAAATGCATATTGCCCATCCCGCCTCGGCCGCCTTTAAGCAGCAGCTGCGGTGCACCGGCCTCGTCGAGATCGAGCCCGTCCACGGGGAATAGGTCCTCCTGCTCCTCCTGCCGCCGGGTAATGAGATCATAGTACTTGACCTTGCGCTTGAGGTTGACAAAATACTCCTTATCCACATGATACTCCTCGTCCTTATCCTTGAAGATCCACCCTTCCCCATCCGTGTAGCTCTCGCGATCTAGCGCAATGTCCAGCTCCTGCGTGTATTCGTCCTCTGCAACCCGCATGGGAATGTCAATCTCATTGACCGCTTCCACCTCCACCCCTTCTGGAAGGTACTCGTGCAGCGTCTTGGGGTCCGGGATCCACCGCACCACAGTGCCTACCGGCACCGTCAGCAGCACATTGTCACCATTGCGCCCTGCCAACTGCGTCGATCCTCCTGATCGCCCGTCCTCCGCCTTGTAGTGAAATCGAATCTTATTAAGACTCGTCCCTCCTTCCACCGCCTGAATGTACACCGCTCCCCCTCGCCCGCCATCGCCTCCATCTGGTGGGCCCTTGGCTCGATTTGCGTCTCTCATGAACGATATCTTGCCAGCCCCCCCTTTGCCCGAACCCAATCGTACAATCTTAAGGTCCTGGAATCGCGTCCGCTCTAAATTGAACTGACGCTGTCTATATGCCTTGGGCGAATAAGGGAGCCGGTAATTCATCTCCTGGAACTTTAGCGGCTCGGGAACATTACCCCGCTCATACAGATCAAGCTCTTCCTCAGTATCCTCAATTCCTCGCATCGCCTTGGTCTGGTGGAAATTCCTCACTCCACAGATCCTGCCGAGGCTTGAGACCCCTAGGGACCTCAATATCCGTCGTCCACTGCAAACCGCAGCCATATTTTCCCTCGTGTAGTCTTTATATTTCTATAGAACTAAACACGGCCGGTTGGTGACGGTATCAACTGCTTCTAGCTCGGGTATTAGAGGGTTTGATCTTGAATTTTTCACTATCAATCGCTAATATGTTGTTAACTAACGATTACTAATTCATGTTATAATAATTGTTTTTGCAACAGCCTTGTTACAACCCTAGAGTTTGTAACAAAACTGTAACAATATCAAAATATACCGAATTAAATATTGCTAAATACACCAAGAATAAATGACATCCCAAAATTCCAGTCGGGGACGGACGACTTCATCAGAGGCAGCCGATAGCGTAAGTTATAAGGTCGGGTAGTACGAAGGAAGAACTGACTGTAACAGGAGATGGAGAAAGAGACTCCAGAAACCCCCGCGACGCCGTCGCAGGGCGACAAACCCAAGCCGAAGCGAGGGGGATCGAAGCCCATCCTCAAGGTGTCGGGCATTGGACGGGTCGAGAATCCAGCCCGGGCGACCCTGTTCGCACCGGTGGCGCCCATCAACCAGAAGAACTATTATACGGACTACCTTAAGCGAGACGATCAGATCGTGTTCTATCGTGAGCTCAACGAGCGGCTAGCCCGAGAGAAGGAGCGTGACAAGGAGAAGGAAGCAGAGCGTGAGCGCGACAAGGAAGCAGGTATTGAGCGCGAAGAGGAGCCAATTGGGTCGCGGACAATCGTGTTGCATCCAGGGTCGCGAAACCTGCGAATCGGGACAGCCAACATGGCGTACCCCAAGACGATTCCGAATGTGATTGCGCACCGCGTTGACATCCCAGAGGAGGAGGCCGTTCAGAATGACGAAATAGATGAAGAGGAAGCCCAAGGGTTTGAACAGTCTCGCAAGGTCGTTCAGGATGACCTGGTGACGCGAATGCGGTTCTACAAGCGGCGTATTCTGCCCAGTTCGTCGACGATGGTGACGAACTTCAACTCGCGAGTGGCTCCCGAGGAGATTCCAGACCACAATGATCCTTACCGTGTGGAGTGGACAGAAGTAGAAAGCGGTAAACGATACTATACAGGCACCAAGGCGGTACGGATTCCGCCTGATTCGAAGCCACGGTATGCGCTCAAGTGGCCGATCCAGAACGGGTGTCTCAATGAGAGCGACTACGACTCACCGCAGCAGGTTCTCGGTGATATAAGCCTTATTCTCGTCGACGCTCTTGAGGAGCAGTTGGGCGTCACATTCAAGCAGTACCGCAAGTACAATGTGGTGTTACTGGTCCCCGATCTTTATGACCGGTCCTATCTAGTGAATATGGTGCCGCTGATTTTGGGTATGGGCTTTGCCAACGTGTGTGTGCTCCAGGAAGCAATGGGTGCGACATTTGGTGCCGGTATTTCTACTGCGTGTATTATAGACATTGGGGCCCAGAAGACGAGCGTATGCTGCGTCGAGGAAGGGATGGTGATCCCAGATTCGCGAGTGGCCATTCGGTACGGCGGCGATGATATTACTCGGGCTCTGTTCCGTCTGCTCAAGCGCTCTGAGTTCCCATATCGCGAGCTCGACATTTCACGTCAGTACGACTGGGAGCTTGTTGAGGACCTTAAGAAGCGCTACGGTACTACTAACGATGCTGATGTTGCTGTTCAGTTGTACAACTTTTACCAGCGAGCTCCTGGCCAGCGGACCCGCAAGTATCAGTTCAAGACCTTTGACGAGGTCATGGTCGCGCCTCTGGGGCTCTTTTATCCCCAGTTGTTTGAGTCCAACCTCAAGTCGGATCCGGCAGCGCTCAAAATGGCTGCTCGGTACTCGCTTTTCCCGCGGTCCATGGACATTTATGAGGACCGCCCCAACGACCCCATTTCGGACGCCCAGATCAACGTTCAGATGGGTACTCTCGCTACCAACGGCGAGTCCTACTTTGAGACCGTCCAGCGTCAGTTCAAGGAGGAGCAGGACCAGCAGCCCCAGGAGGACGGCGAAAAGAAGGATGCTGAACCGCCAAAAGAGCTCGAGCGTGATGCTGCTCAGCATCGTGCCTACGCCCAGGTTGACCAGTCCGTTTCTGCGTCCGTTGGCCTTGACCATGCCATTATAGAGTCCGTTACCCAGGCCGCCAAAAAGTCTTCGGCCCATCACACAACGCAGAACTTTTACGACAGTCTCATGGTCGTTGGAGGTAGTGGAAAGTTCAGCGCTTTCAGCCACCTTCTCACAGACCGTATCATGATGTTCCGTAACGCTGCTGAACAGCGTCCTGATGGTGACGACGAGCGGGAGATCCAAGTCATGCCAATTCCACGTGAGATGGATCCCGAAATCATTACCTGGAAGGGCGGCAGCGTTTACGCCAAGCTTAAAATCGTCAACGAAAACTGGGTCTCCAAAAAAGAGTGGGACCTTCTTGGTGCCCGCTGTCTCCAGTATAAAGTTCTCTTCCTCTTCTAACGACCTAATATAATGCCAATTTCTTTGTTACTGTTTGTGATTGTTGATATTTCCAGGCCAGCTTTGACTTGTTATAACTAAAGACTTTTGATATACCGTAATTGAATGAATACTAACCGGATACAATACGCTGTACTCAAGGCAATTCTGGGATAAAATCAGAAAAGGCCCAATTATGTATTACCGATAGCTCAATATTTATTTCAATGGACCAGTCGACATTGTTACACTTTAGGGTATTGGTATATCGAGAAATGGTACATATACGGTATACCATGGTATCTTATTATTGTTATTATTGTACAATGATTTTCGCATAACAATTCCTTCAAAAATAGGTAATAATAATACCAGTAATTGATTAGATTCCTTAGACGAAAGATATTAACAAGACTACAAAAGTAAAAAAAAAAATTACGCATCTGGTACCTGTAATTGTATTTTATATATCTGGTATAATAACGATACCGGTATATAGACAATGTTATCCACCTGATACATTGTACCATATTTATTTTCATTAACAGTATAACAGTTTCCTTCGAGTTAGGAAATGGACTAACCCAAAGATTACTCTTGTCTATTGTATTGTCCTATACCATTAGTGCTTCGGTCGAGTACAATGGTTGGAGACCGAGACACAACATCATCCATGTCATAATACTCGTCTATAAAAGACCCTCTTCGCCTCAGTTGAATTCCTACACTTTGACATTAAGTTGCAAAAGTTGGTGGAGCGCGTGAAAATACCGTAATGTTGACCGAATATTAAATTATATATATATGATGGGTGTTTCTAAGTCATGACGAGGAGCTTACAGAGGGAGCTCAAAGGAGACGTTGACGTCAATCTCTCGGGCCTGCTTAACAATGTTGGAGAGCTGGCAAACCTTCTGGGCGGCCTCCTCGAGGTCGGTGATGGAGAAGATCTTGAGGCCAGAGTCGTTGATGAGCTTGTTGGCCTCCTCCATCTTGGTGCCCTGGAGTCGGACAACAAGAGGAATGTTGATGTTCATCTTCTGGGCAACGGCGATGAGGCCCTTGGCGATGTTGTCGCATCGGACAATACCACCGAAAATGTTGACAAAGATAGCAGTAACGTTAGAGTCGGAGGTGATGAGCTCCAAGGCCTTCTCAATGGCGGTAGCGGTGGCACCGCCACCACAGTCGAGGAAGTTGGCTGGGTCACCACCGTGCAGCTTGATGATGTCCATGGTGGCCATGGCGAGACCAGCGCCGTTGACGAGGCAGCCAATGTTGCCATCGAGCTTAATGTAGTTGAGGTTGTACTTGGCGGCCTCAATCTCTCCTGGGTCCTCCTGGGTCAAGTCTCGCCACGACCAGACCTCCTCCTGTCGGAACTGGGCATTGTCGTCAAAGCCGAGCTTGGCGTCCATAGCGAGAACCTGGTTGTCGACGGTCTCGGAGAGTGGGTTAATCTCAATCTGGGTAGCATCTCGCTCAGTGAAGCACTTGTAGAGCTTCTGGATGGTGTCGGCGGCCTGTGGGGCAGCCTTGGCGCTGAAACCGAGGGTAGCCGCAACCTCCTTGGCGAGCTCTGGGGTCACACCCTTGTGGATGTCCACGTTGAACTTGAAGATCTGGTCTGGGGTCTCCTTGGCGACACCCTCAATGTCCATACCACCCTGTGGGGAGGCGACAATGACTGGGCCCTGGACAGCTCGGTCCATCAGGATGGCCAGGTAGGCCTCTCGTCGCACAAACTCTCGCTCGACAACGTAGACAGCGGTCACCTCCTTACCCTGGGCACCGGTCTGCTTGGTGATGAGCTTGTGGTTCAACATCTGCTCGGCGTACATTCGGGCCTCGTATGGGGAGGAGATGAGCTTGACACCGCCCTTGAGACCAGAGTCAAAGGTACCCTTGCCTCGGCCACCAGCAAGCACCTGGGCCTTGATGACCATGTCCTCGAGGTTGAGGTCCTTGGCAATCTTCTCAGCGCCCTCCGGGGTCGTCGAGGCGTCACCCTTGGGGACGGCAATGCCGTACTGCTTGAGCAGGTTGGCAGATCGGTACTCGTGGAGCGACAGGAATCGCTTTTGGGCTGGCTGTTGTCCATTTCATAATGTTAGCACGCGGCTCTCCCACTCTCCTGTGCAGCTAATAGTAAAAACTCACCTTGGCCCGCGCAATGGATCGAATTGAAGACCTAAGCATTTTTTGTCGGTTTGAACAGCGTGTGTTCTGTGAAGAAAATTAAAAAATTGCTCCGTTCAGTGGATGTCTAAAGGGGTCAATTGGGATTCGGAACGCTGAGGGTGCTGGGACCCTCTTTGCAGTGCTACGGTGAGGAGAAGGTGCCTTGCCAGGAGGGGCTGCGGGTGCAGGGCGGTTGGGCACCGCGGCCGATGATGGCGGTTAACTTAATTTGGTGATAACTTGATGCACGTGCGGCGGAACATTCCAGTGCGGCGTGGTGCCCCTCCGCCCCGCTCGTGGTTAATTCGCCACTGTTGCCACCCCGGGGCGGTTTACAGAGTTTGCTATTTGCAATGGGCCATCCTACGGCCCAATTGACTCGATTCCATGGACCTCTATCATTGAGTATAACCCAGTTCCGTTGGGCAGCCGTTTTTTTGCTTTTCGGCGTCTCTCTTCGGACTGCGATTAATACGCCGGTAGGTTCCGTTGTTGGGCAAAGAGCGACCCTGCGTTGAGAGCGAAGAAGCACCTTGGTCCACCGGAAAAAAACTCCAAACCTCGGGAAAACTTTCAGCTATTTCACCCGAGGTTGTACTCACATATTATCACCTACCACCCGCGACTTGACCCGAGCCAAATTCCTGTCTTCTTCGAGCTGAATGGTTTTTTTGGCCCCAGGATACTCCGCGTTTTTTTCACGCTTGCAGTGCTGCTTTTCGGACGTATGGATTACTGTGTAATAAGCGCAAAAAGGAGGGGTAGCCCAGTTATCGGCTTTGATGAAATAGCTGTAGCGGGGTGGGGAAAAAACCGGGCATCGCATACAGCAGTGGTGCGTATTCCGCGCAGTCCCCTCATCTCTCAATCTCACCCGCACCAGCCGCAGCATAAGCGGCTTTTTGTTCATGGGGGGACCCCCATGCTTTTTGATAGCGATGCTCCGCATCAAGGGTATTGGCTTGACTACAGCTGATTTGTATACATCTCGGCAGATCGACATGGTTGTCCATGGGAGTTTTCTATACGCAATTTGTACCGGGTACCCACCGAGTTCCTACCTGCCTCTAGATACACCGTTCGGGTACCTCAACACTTTGTCAGTTGGGCTTCTAAGACACTGCGACAAGCCGTACCATTAGACACAGTACCATTTGCACACTATTGCCAGTATAAGTATATCACCGGTATCTAATCGTTATTATTAAATCACCGTTAGGATACGTCATCAGATATAACGATAAGCTTGGCCAATAAGTCGCTGTCGGTATAGCAAAATACCCAGGACCAATCATCCCCGACGCGGTTGATGATGTTGGTATTACGACCCAATTTAGGGCCCTGGGGCTATTTAATGGACACCATTAATGATCATCGACTTTTGAAAAGGTCCAAAGGTATTTATTTGCCCGACACCCCTATATATCATTTTCTGCTTTATCGGGATCATGTATTGATCAGTATCTTTTCAGATCCAGGCTCGGCTCATTAGAATGCTATATCACTCAATGGACACACTACCTACCAAACACTCTAGAGTATTAGACCACCATTGCTGAACAATTAACCAAATTCATCACCTTCATGAGGGCAACCAATCTCATGATTGACGAAGGACTCGCTGAAAAGGACTGGCGAGAATTCAGTTCACCGTTCAATATAATTTTGTTTTCGGTACAGATTCTTGTCGTTTGACGTGCTGGTCAGCAGAATGGGAAAAAAATATATTACCAGTCTTTCTTAAGCGACCCAAGTATAAGTACAAATTCTAGGCTAACAACCACACAACCTTACGGCCAATAATAGTGTGCGAGAGAACTACAAGTACCGCTTGATTTAAAGTTGCAGTATTACCAGAAAATACAGATTAAAACTGAGACAGTGCTGCCTGTAAAATTAATTTTCTGTCGTGGAGCATTACGTGCAAAATTTGGCCGTCCTATTTAAACATATCCTCCATATCCATGGCAATAAAATTATTAAAAAATCAGGGTCCAATGTGCCAATAATGAAGGAGAATCTGCCAAAAATTCCAAGAGGAGGTGAATAATCGCTTGAAGCAAGCATCGCCAATTTATTTACCATGGAATTATCTAGACTATAATCCAAGTCTGCACAGAACCACCGAGGAATCTAAAGGCTGCATGCTCAGTTATACCATATTTTTCAGTATTCAATGGCCAGTTCCAAAGCTGCACAACTCTGGCTCATCTTGGAAACACATATAATCGACTGAATTAACAAACCCATTAAATATATCATATTTAGCTGATCGATAAAATTTGGGTACTAACGTTATCAAGATGGTTTGATACTGCAAGATCAGATCAATAGAATGAACGTCAAGGAGGTGGATAAACTTGCAGCACAGTTCGCTGTGTCAGTGAGCGAAACCAACAACCTCATCTCATCATGGATGGGCGGAGACATGAGCGACGACGAGACACCCGAAAAGAAGGCCGACAAGAAAGAAGAAGACGAAGTTCACGGGCTCAAGCCAGTAAATGCCAAAGCCGGGCTGGGATCAAAAGGCAAGGTCCACGAGACAAGTCTCAACAATTCGAACTCTGCCCGAGCGCTACAGATCATCAAAAAACGAATGGAACAACGCAAACGAGCCGAACGTGGGGAAGATCCTATCGAGTATGACACCAAAAAGCCGTCATTCAAGCATTCTGGAAAACCCGCCAAAAACGACGAGGAGGAGGAAGAGGAGAGCAAATCAGAGATTGTATCGAAACGCAAAGCCCAATCAACCTCATTCCTAGACGCATACCGAGCATCGAAAAAGAAGAAGAAGAAGAAGAATTGAAAATAGAGTGTCGTCAAACCGACCGGGGAACGTGATATTACATAATTTAACCGGCAAAGCTTACATAATCAAAGATTCCCGTGAGTGGTCAATAGGGTCTCCCAAAGATGAGGCAACGTCCATTCAACGCGGCCAGGTGTCAAGAAAAAAAATTGAAAAAGTACAGCAAAACTCATAGAACGCCATGTCGTACTATACGCCGGACTACTCGGCGGGGTCCACTCCGCAGAACCTGCAATTCATCCCTTCCAATTACGCGACGGCGCAGTCTGGTGGATCAGGCACCATGGGCGGCGCGACGGGATCATACATGTACGGAGCGGAGTCTGGCGGCCAGGAACGACTGTCGACTGGTATTCTCGCAGCTTTTGGTACGGGCGGGTATCCGGGCGAACCCCCTTTGCTCGAGGAGCTCGGGGTCAACTTTGGCCACATTCAGCAAAAGACAATGACGGTACTCAACCCGTTTAGATCGATTGACCAGCATATCATGGACGACTCTGACCTCGCGGGGCCCATCCTGTTTTGCTTGCTGTTTGCGACCTTTTTGCTATTGTCGGGCAAGGTGCATTTTGGATACATTTACGGGGTGGCCTTGGTAGGCACGGTTTCACTCTATGCCATTCTCAATCTCATGGCGATGAAGTCGATAGATGTGCTGCGTACCGCGAGTGTTTTGGGCTATTGTCTGCTACCGCTGGTCGCGACGAGTGCAATTGGCGTGGCGGTTCCACTGGACAATGCTATGGGGTACATTTTGTCTGCCTTTATCATCTTTTGGTGCACCTATTCCTCCTCGGCCATATTCGTGTCCTACCTGCAATTGTCCCAAATGAGAGTGCTAGTTGCATACCCACTGGCGCTCTTCTACGGTATCTTTTCCATTATGACCCTTTTTGTTGAGAAGCAACTCAACGCTGCCAAGTAACGACCCTCTACCTTTCCACTCACCCTGTGCGGCGTGCGGCTTAGGGGAAAGATGATACGGCTTTAACATCCCAACCCGCGCGCGGAACACCACAAGAAAAAAATTGATAATTGAAAATTGTGGAATTTCACCCCTCGACCAGTAGAAAGAGCAGAAAGTAGCTTTTGGTATTAATTTATACGGATCGTCCAAAGGACTAATATACAAGCAAGAAAAAGGGCAAATTGTGTAATGCTGGCCGCTAGACAAGCTGTGTGCCGGCGCACTGCCCTCACGGTCCTTCTTGGGGCCCGCCAGGCGAGCTCGTTTACACCGAGTGCCCAGCAGATTGAGCTCAAAAAGAGCCAGGACTCCAAGCCATTCTACACTACTACGCCAATTTTCTACGTGAATGCGGCTCCACACGTTGGCCATCTGCACTCAATGGTCCTCGCCGACGTTCTCAAGCGTTGGCACACCTTTGTAGACGGGAACCGTCCCGGGTACATGACCACCGGTACCGATGAGCACGGCCTCAAGGTGCTCCAGGCGGCCCAGAAGGCAGGCATTGAACCCCAGGAGTACGTAAATCTAGCCGCAGGGGCGTTCAAAGAGCTTGCGGACCTGTCCAAGGTCAGCTATGACAGATTTATCCGGACTACTGAGCCTGAGAACAAGATCGCGTCCCAGGCGTTGTGGGATATCCTCAACGAGCGAGGATACATTTATAAGGGGACTCATAGTGGTTGGTATTGTATTTCCGACGAGACTTTTTACCCGGAGAACCAGGTGGTTGAGAAGCAATTGGCCAATGGGGACAAGGTCATGGTCTCTAAAGAGACCGACAAGCCAGTAGAATGGATTGATGAGGAGAACTACTTCTTTGCTCTGTCGCGGCTCAAGGACGAGCTCCTCGAGTTCTACGCCAAGAATCCGACTTTTATCCAGCCGGTGGCCTACCTTAAGAACCTGCAGCGGGAGATTGAGTTCCAGGGCCTTTCTGACCTTTCCATATCGAGACCCAAGAGCCGAAACGTTTGGGGCGTACCTGTCCCTGGAGACGATTCGCAGATCATGTACGTTTGGTTCGACGCGTTGGTAAACTACCTCACCAGTGCTGGGTTCCCATGGAAGGACAATGCTGGGTTCCAGAACTCCATCTGGCCCGCGGACATTCAGATTGTGGGCAAGGATATTGTGCGGTTCCACGGGCTCTACTGGCCGGCGTTCCTTATCGCGGCTGGGATCCCCGTGCCGAAACAACTGGTGGTCCACTCTCACTGGATCAAGGACGGCAAGAAGATGTCCAAGTCCATTGGCAACGTGGTTGATGCGTCGTACACCTTGGACATGTTCGGCGCTGACAGCGTCAAATTCTTCCTCATGAATGACTCGTATCTCGACCACGACTCAGTCTTTGACAACAGCCGGGTGCTGTCCCGCCACAACACGGAGCTCGTTAACAAGTACGGGAACCTTGTGATGCGGGTCTGCGGCAAGGCATTCAGCATTGAAAAGGGGCTTGCCATGTCCGATGCCCAAGTCGCCAAGACGTTTGACGAGATGGAACTTCCGTCGATGCGAGAGCGACACGAACTACTTGTTTCCGATACCAACACGCTTGTCTCGCGAATGGCCCGACGTATGAATGCCGAGGGCGGCGCCGGGACGGCTCCCGCATTGGGCGAGGTGTGGCTTTTGATTTCGTATGCTAATCAGTTCATCCAGGATTGTGCCCCCTGGACGTTTGACAAGCACTCGAAGGAGCAGAACGCGATCATCCGCGATGCGGCCGAGGTGGCCCGAGTGTGCAGCATTGCTCTCAATCCATTCATCCCCGAGATTTCCGCGCGAATGCTCGACCGACTCGCAGTAGATGCTGATAAGCGGTCGGTGGAGTTTGCGCAGTACGGTGCCGACACCACGTACGGCAAGAATGCTAACCGAAAGGGCGACTACCCTATCCAGGTCATTGAGAGCGACGACCGTGTGTAAATATTAACCTTGTACATATTAACTAGATACTTTGAAGCACTTCAAATCGTATCATTAGAATAATCAATTGTGAACATAAATCGTTATTGTATTAAATAGCACCAATAGAGACGTTTTTGACCTCCAATGTGTCCATGTCAACCAGCACAACTTCGCCAGTGGTGATGAATCGTGGAATCGATATGTACCGAATTACCACATCCTTCCCATTAGAATCCTTGGCCTTGACCAGCCGCGTATCAAACGAGGGCTGGTTACCGGCAAAGTAGACATGCGGCGTCCTCTCCATGATATATGGATCAATGTCGTCGTTATACGGGTAGGAGCACAGGGTATCAGGACAAGTTGGAGCGGAATGACGCCACCGCATGGTCAAGTCCATAAGCTCTAGACGGTCATTGTAGTCGCCATATCGGCACATATCGTCCACTACCTGCCCGCTAGTGCCAAACACATGCAACCCTCCAACCTCAAACCACGCCGGATTGGTCACCCGGGACAAGACGTTGGTCCCCACGGTCTGCTTGGCCGACTTCATCAACAAGGCCGCATGCAATGGCTGCTCCGGCATGGCCACCGAAGACGGATCGCTCTTACCGGGGAGAATAGTCACCGGCACGCTGCCCACGATCTCGCTAAGGAACTCGTCAAACGCCCTCGCCGCGTCCGGATTATAATTGTCCTTCTTTTTACCAAACTTGCGCTGAACAGCACTGGTCTCCTCTACTGCCTTCATCACCCCATCGCTCAAAAACAAGTCCTTACGCTGGTTTATGCTGTCTCCTGCAATCACCACGCTCGCAATCTCGCTCTCAATCCCGCCCTGGTCATCTTCACCACCCAATTCGCCACACAGAAACTCCGAGAGCATCTCCAGCTTACGCGGATCCTCGCTCCTGTCCCCCACCATGATGCCCGATACAAATGCAAGGTACCGCCGCTTCCCCGGTCGCGACTTGAGCTGTAGCGGCGCCTGCGGCGCGTACTCCGGGAACCGGATATCCACCACCTCGAACTTGGAGCTCACGTTCTCGGTGCCCAGCACCGCAACGACACACCCCGTAACAATGGTCTGCTGGGACCGGATGAAGTCTCCGGTGAGCTCGATCCGGCCCGACTCGTCTTCCAGCAGCACCTGGTCCGAGTCCATGTTGAAGTACTTTTCGGGCTGCGGCTCAGGGGCCCCGTACTGGCTCCGGGTCACCTCCTTGAGGATGTCTGGCTTGAACTGCATCTCCTTGTACACGGTCCCCATGATCCACACGAGCTTGCCCTGTCGCACGTCGAGCACCTTTTCCACGCGCTCGACAGTGAGGTCCTGGCCGACCTTGACCCCGTCCCACGCCTTGCTGGCCTGTTGGGCGACAATGGGCCGCAGCTGGCGAAGTCGCGAGAAGTATATGTTGCAGTACTGCTGGTTGTAGTTGCGCTTGGAGAAGGGGATCACAAAGCTGTCGTTGAACCCACTGGAGGCGGCCGCTTCTCGGCTATGAGTGTCATACTGGCCGCTGGGCTCCCGCAGCAGGGTCGTTCCACTTGATTCCGATGCTGACATTGCGGGTCGCTCTATTGGAGGTGAAAAACGCGTCGACCGCGTCTTAATTAATGGACGCGCGGCTGAACTTTGTTAATTAAACAACACATGCTATTTTGCCATATTTTATATTTCAGCAGCAATTGACTGGGCCGGATGATAAAGGTTGACAGGATTGACGAGCCAGGAGGATACAAAGAGTTGTTGATAGAATTACAATGGGTATATATTCAATGGTTAGTTAAAGATATATCTCCGTATTGCTGCCGCCGCCGACAATCTCGCGCATAGCACGCTCCTTCTGTTCCTGGGTCGCAAGATTGGGGTCCCTGACATCATGACGCTCCCACTCGGGCTCGTCAGGAGTGTGGCCAATGGACATGCCCACCCGCACCAGGGTCTCGACGGCAGACTCCGAGTTCTCAATGAGATCCTCGTCGAACTTGATGCGTCCTGGTTGGAACAGAATGACCAGCGTGCTGCCACCAAACTGAAAGTACCCCAGCTCATCCATACGGCTGAGCCGGTCCCCCTTCTTGGCGGTGATGACGGTGCTACCGACCATCATGGCGCCTACGCACACAATCATGACCGTGCCAAAGTGCTCCGACTCTACCGGGACCAGCACCCGCACGTTTTCGCCGTATACATCGAGAGCGGACCGGACGGCCATCGGGTTAACCGTATAGTACTCGCCCTGAATAGTCTTGGGCTCGCCCATTACCCCATCCACGGGAACGTGGAACCGATGGTAGTCCTGCGGAGCCAGCCGGAAAATGGCGAGGGGGCCATCCAGGAACTTGTTCACCATGTCGGGGTACGCGTCGCCAAAGAGCCGGGCGACGCTGAACTCACGGCCCTTGATCCAGATCTGAGAGGCCTTGCTCACCGACCGGAACATGGTAGTTCGACAGTCCGCTGCCGAGACTGCCACCTTGGGGTTATTGGGCGCGTCGCACTTGCGGGCGTCCGGCTTGAGCTTGCGGTAAAAGAACGCGTTGAACGTCTTAAAGTTCTCAATGGGCTCTAACACCTCGTCCATGTTGAGGTTGTGGAACTTGATGAAGGGGCGGATGCTCTGTACCGACGCCGGGTTGTCGTACTTTTTACCCTGCTTT
The DNA here is from genome assembly GCA_030558815.1 of Blastobotrys malaysiensis. NCBI lineage: Eukaryota > Fungi > Ascomycota > Dipodascomycetes > Dipodascales > Trichomonascaceae > Blastobotrys > Blastobotrys malaysiensis. Next base: position 32,921 of record JAKTQL010002493.1, read on the forward strand.
ACACTCAATGTGCGCAGCATGGCCCGTACCCGTCGTGTTTCCATTCGCGAGCTGCGCATTCCCTTGTACAAAAGTCGGATGCCCAATCGGACGTAAATACTCATCTTCTCCTCCATCACGTATCCAGTGATACGGTCCTGGACAAGAATGTTGGCCGAGTTGGCCCCGAGTTTGTAGTTACCGTACGAAACCTTGGACACAATCTTCGAGTACCACCGCTTACGCGCCTGGTTCGACGACACGTAGCGGTCCATAATGAGTGCGTCTACCTTTGCCCAGTTCTGGTCTGCACAAATGGCCAAATGGGTGACAATGTCGATTTCAGACCGCTTGCCCAGCCGCGGCTGGTTGCACCCAGGGCAGCTTGAAATTTGAATTACCCGCTCGAGGAACTTGCCGCTCTCCTCCGGGTCGGACCCAAGAGTATCAACACTAAAGTTAGAGGCAAGGCTCGCTTTTGATAGTGGCAGCGACGACGCCAGCTCGCCAGTACCGTTACTCTCCACCGACGGGGACCGCGCCGGCGCGCCAGGGGTTGCAATGGCTGGAACAGTCACTGTGGATATAGGCTGGCCACCCGAACCATTGCCAGCATCGGAAGAGAGACCTGCCATATCTTGATCCTCCTCGAATCCGGAGATGGAATCAGTATCGGTAGTAGTGTGACTCTCCCGGCGTCGGCGCTCCTCAATGCTATCTTTCATAATCTGGTCTTCGAGACAGACCACCATTTCGTCAATGGTGAGTTCCTCAGTTAATGGGCGGTTAAAACGCTGGAAAAATCCTTCTTTTGTCTTGCGCGACAGGGTCGACCCCAATGAATCGAGCATTGTAGTCAGCTCGAGATAGCTCATCGACTCCGTGTCGTCAATGTCATAGGTGCGAATGAGCCCCCGCCAGAAGTGCTGTCGGAGTGCGGCGTACGGCAGGAACCGCCCGCGAAGGTGAATCTGAGGACTGCATTTCTCGTCAAACTTTGTATTGTGCTTGAGCTTGAGGGGCAGGATAAATGTCTTGTGATGTCCATCCCCTTCGTGAGGCTTGAGCGCAGTAGCAAGGGTTTCGGCGGCACTTGGGTCAAGGAGGGTGCGGTTTTTCCCCTCTGGTCGTATCGGCTCGTCCGCTGACGAGGATGATCCGGACCCTTCAGCGTACGGAGTACCAATTGGGTTGGTGGTAGCGGCGCTGGCATTGGACTCGGGGGTCTGGGCCCGTGAAGAACGGAAGGAGCGGAAAGACTTGATTCTGTGAAGTCCACGCCGCTTTTTCTTGGGCTCTGGCTCTAGCGGATACGAGGTCAGCGAGTCAGGCTCGTAGAGACCAGTGTAGGGATCCGGCTTGGGGGCGATTTTAATGAGCTCTTGGATATTGAGTTCCGAATCTGCGACAAAGTCATGCAGTGAGAACCGGTCCTTATCCATGACAGTGAAGCTGATGGAAAAGTTCTGTTCCTGCCGCCGCACGGGGAAGAGCAGCTTTTCGTTGAACACGGGGTTGAGGGTATGGCGCCGCCATGCGGTGCGGAACGTTTTCTTGCCAAAGGATACGACGACGAACGGGTCCATATCAAAGCCCATTCGCGTCATGTTTCGTTCCGGGGGAAGGTCTGTCGCCTTGATAATGTCTAGAAATGCCACCCCCACGACGGAGGAGTCGGCAGTGAACTCGTAATGGCGCGCCTTTCGGGCCTTGCGCCGATGTTTTCGCTTATGCCGCTGGGGCACTGCCTGTTGGTACAATGCGGGGGCGTTTTGTTTCGAGACTGGCGGAGGTGACACGGGACTGACCTGGATGGCAGGGGCGGCTGCTATGGGTACTTTTGCCTCGTTCTCTTGCTGTTCGAGCTCAATGTCGCCAAACGGACTTCCTTCGAGGTCGTCGAGGTCCAGTTCGTCGTCCGAGTCGCTCTCCCCGCCGAAGGGGCTCTCGTATACATCATCATCATCCTCGTCATCCTCGTCATCCTCCTCTTCTTCAGACTCGATATCCCCAGTCTCGTCTTCAAACTCGAGGTCGCTGTTCATGGTCAGCGAGTCCAAAGTGCCGACTACAGGCTGGTTATGTTTCTTTGGGTTGATCCGGTCAATCTCGGCCAGCAACTCGAACCACAATTTTGAGATATCCATGCCGGGTTTCGACGATTCCAACGCGAACTTGACCTCGATCTGGCCGCAATTGACAATGGTATGCTGGCGGATCGTGTTTAGGGGGATCCAGCGCGGGGTATTGGCCGCATCATCTTTAGTAAACGGCTTGAGCGCCGGGAACACCTCGTCCATCTCAATCATCACCTCTCCAATGTAATTCTAACCTAATGGTTAGCGGGATCAATTCTGTTGCGGGTACTTGCCTTTCTGATCCGGTCTTTATCCCAGACCTTGATCGAAACGCCATGTTTGCTGTGGAACCGAGTCAATGGAACGGCAAACTCTGTATTCCACTCGGGATCCGGGGTCTTATTGGCGGAATGGGTCGAGAATCGGTAGTGATTGCATCTCACGACGGCGTACTGGGCCCAACGTTAGAAGCCACGTCTGCATTACCCCCTGTTAAAGGGGCTCCTGATCCATAACTTACCGGACAGTTGACGGGTAGCTTGTCGGCCCCGACGAGTCCCTTGGCCTAAATAGCACCCCTCTAGTTAGCCACGCTAATTCACTTAATACCAAGAACCCGCCCAGCTCTTGGAAGATAAGCGGTCCGGTCTAACCCACCTTGATCACGGTGACCCGGAGCTGCAAGTCCCGGAGGCCCTCCAAGGCCACGGCGTGTCGCTTTCGTCGTCGTTTAATCAGTCCTCTCATCTCTGCGGGAGTCGGACTGGCAGATCAGCTAGGCCCACGGTCCGTCGAGTCGTCTGATATATAAATATGGCAGGGCGAAAACCACAGCGTAAGCAGCAATGCCTTGGATGGGGAGCCCAATGCTCTGAAACAGAATCTGTACCGTTATGTGCGGAGCCGTCTGCAGAAGGTCCCTACGTATGCATTAGCGTTATCCGCGACTCAATTTTGGCTGCCTCCAATCTGCTTACAGTGCGCACTGGCCACCAAAGGAATCCAGGTCAGCTCTCTACGGCCTCTGAGTGAGGGGTGGAATTTATACCTGATGGCCCTGCCCCGATCCCTCGATTTAAAGGGTTCATTCTCCGGTTCCGAGCGAGCCGCATTCCTTTACATCATGCATAATGGGGGGCCGATCCGACATCGCCAGTCCCACTCAGACCCCGAGCAACAGCACTGCCGAGCGGAATTAGCCACTTTTGGTGCACCGAATATAGCGTAATATCGGCCCTGCTGCAGTCATTGTAATCGCCGGTGTAGCCAACCGTAGGTTCCGGCATCCGTACAGCGGGTTGACCTCATCGCCGAGGAAAAGGGGGGACGTGGCCAGTGCGGATCACCCGTGGCTATGGTGCCCAGTGACGTCGTCCATAGTGCGTGCACGCGCAAGCGGGGCCCAATGCGACACAGGGCAGGGTAAACAATCCCGACATTGCGACACCGAATCACAGCAAGATTAGTCGTCATGGCCAAGTTGTATCCGCGGTCGAGCTTCAAGCGGCGGCTGAAAGGGTACGGCGTGTCGAAGAGTGTGTCGGGCAACGCTGATGCGATGATATACTTGAACTACCTGCTTTTTCTCAAACAGGTGATGCAAACTGCACAAGAGAAATCTCAGGGGAACCGGATCCAAGGGTATCATGTTGAGGACGCGGCGATTGAGGCGTTGAAGCAGTTTAAGGGATAGGATTTACGGAGGTCGGTGGCATTGACTGGATATCGTGATGAAATAATATGGGCTTGGAAGCTCGGGATGGCTTCTATATATAACATGTGCGTATGAAGTAACCAAATACTAGTAACCGAGGCCAAGAAACTATTATCATGAATCTATCTACATTGTAATGTCAATTCAACCACAATGCTGATCGTTACGCGCTCCGATATCCCTTTGTAGGACTATACGCTCACCATTATTGGTAGTGGCTGGACAGCCCTTGCAACGGGGGTCTGGGGGCAGAGCCCCCGCTACGGGAACTCGAGGGCGGGCCCTCGAAGACACTACGCGACCAATCGACCTGGGGGACCAGTCCCCCAGACCCCCTGTAGTTGGGGGCTCTGCCCCCAAACCCCCGTTACACGCCAATTGGGGGTCTGGGGGCAGAGCCCCCGCTACGGGAGCTCGAGGGCTGGCCCTCGAAGACACTATGCGACCAATAGACCTGGGGGACCAGTCCCCCAGACCCCCTGTAGTTGGGGGCTCCATCATTAATGTGAAGAATCTATTGGTCCAGGAACATGGGCATAGTCTATTTACAATGTATATACAATCGAGTACTAGTGTTTAAACTGGTTTTCACCCTGGTTGGTAACGTTTTGTACTTCAGGACGCAGAGACTCCAGAGTCACCAGCGCCATGTCGGGCTTGCCCTTATTGGCAATAAATATCCCCTGCAGCAGAGCCGTGCTCAACGGCTGGCCAATCTCAATAGCCGTCTTGACGAACGCCCTGGCATAGTCAGTCTCCCCCTCGTAGAACCGCAGGAACATTTCCTCCACCTGCTGCGGAGTCGCATTGTCAATGAGCACCTTAAAGTCGACTCGGCCCGGTCGGATCAACGCTGGATCGAGCTTCTCCGGGTGGTTCGTTGTCATGAAGATGAGCCGCTCGTCAGCCGCCGCGACGCCATCGAGCGCGTTGAGCAGCCCCGAGAAGGTCACGCCCGAAACGTACCCTTGGTCCTCGCTCTGCTTTCGCTCGCTAAACGCCGCGTCGATATCCTCCAGCAGCAGAATGCTCCGCTCCGGCACGTGGTTCATGAGATGGTTGAGCCGGTCGTCGGTAAGAGTCCGCTCCGATAGATTGAGAATGCAAATGTTGTAGTCAAGATAGCCCGCAAGCGCCTGGATAATCGAGGACTTGCCACTGCCAGGAGGACCGTACAGCAGATAACCCCGTCGGTAGGGGATACCCCGCTTGTCGTACCACTCCCCGTTGGTCAAAAAGTCCTTAATGTCCTTGATAATGTCGTTCTTGATCGACCCGGCCAGAACAACAGACTCTATCGCCCGCTTCTTACGCGGCGAGCCAAACGGCCGCCATTCGGGGCCATACGACGTGAAGATGACCGTCTTGCCTTCCTGCTTTCGCAGAGCCATGATCTCCGCCTCCTTCAAAATGTTCTTGAGCACCCCGCGGTCGCTGTATAGCGTCGTGAACGTAATGGTCTCGAACGGAGACCCTTTACCCAGGTCCATGAGCCGTCCAGACCGCTCACGGTTGATCTGCATGAATGCCCCATTGTACCGCATCCAATGCTTGCCCGGACCAGGGACCAGCGAGAAATCGGTAGTGACGCTGCCGTTCTCGTGCTGCTTGTACGTGGTCTGGACACTGAGCTGGCGGTTCCGCGGGTTGGGGCGTCGCGAGAGCCACTCCAGGACCCAGTTGTACGACTGATCTCGGGACGAAATCTCAAGGTCGACAAACATGAGCCGCTTCACTAGAGTATAGCTCCGCATAATAGCCTGTCGTGACAGCGCCAGACCGGCACCCAGGCCCATGAGACCAAAACCGGCCGAAAAGTATGGGTTGGACTCCATAATCTGGGCGATCATGCCACCGCTCGAGCCATCCGTAGAGCCCCCGAACAACTTTACCGAAGCCTCGCCACTACTGCTACTACTACTACTGGGAGTAGTAGTGCTAGGTGGACTGGGAACTGGTGAATCCGACATTAGTCCCCCAAAGTCTAGTTGGATCTTATCGAATAACGGTTTGACGAGATTGGATTTTTCACTTTAGAGACACCGACGAATCCCAATTGCTTATCCCTACGTCATACCGGAAAATCATGACAAATATCGCCGGATTCATTACTATATAACAAAAACCTAGCTGAAATCAATTGTCATGTACAATCTCTCGGAAACGTCGAGCTCGATAGCGGCTTGTATAGCTATCCCGTGGACGGACGGAGGGCCAGTGGCATGCGCGATTAAAATCGGGTGAAATAGACCATGGCCCCGTACTATTTCAATCGAAAATATCCCTCCCAAACGGCTAAATAACCCAACGTTAAGTCAAAATCGGCCCCCTCAGCATTGACTACGCCCATTGATCTCGCCCATTGCCCTCCACCAACCGCGATAACCCCCGGGTTATTGCCACCATATCATCGCTCTATTCCTGTAGCCAATTGAACCCCCAAAAATATCGTGGCGCAGATCAAACCAAGCCTCGCCCTTGTGACCGGATAAAGTTGGGTGATTTGTAACCCCCGGCCGCGATCACCAACGACTATCAACACCGCCATTATATACCATAAAGCCAATAGAATACAGAGCAATAGGTACCGCAAATGGATAGACAGGCGCTGTTTGAGTCTGTCGGTACCAAATCGGCCACCAAGTCGTGGCCACGAGTGCTGGAGGACCTTGTCCGGACCCACTTTGGCGCCAATGAGGCGGCGAACCTCGTACCCGTCGCGGGCCCGCAGTATCTCCAGTCGAGCCTCTCGGTGCGGGCCCTGGACGCCGTTGGGGTGCTCAACCCATCTCAGGTACCATACATGGAGCTCTCGAGCACAGATGCGGCTCAGCAGACGTATTACTTCATCATGACCGAGTCGCTGAACCATCTGGAGGTCATTATCAGCTCGGGCCGGCCCAACGCAATGCACGAATTCATCCCCGTGAGGGCTCCTCCGCAGGCTGAGCCGGGAATTGTCGCCTACCATGTGCTCATGTCGCCCAAGACGGACACGGTGGTGCGCATTGTCGTGCGTCCGCCCGAACTGACCTTTGCGGAACGGGCTCAGTTCCAGGAGCAGTCGATCCATGCTCGGTACGCCAAGGCCAAGCATCTCAAGCCGGACGCTCCAGTGCCGACCCCGGCCGGGGCCTATGCGCTGATACACCGGATCACGAACCAGATTCTGTCGTCGGCGGAGCGCAAGGAGATCCTCGCCAACAATTGGCAGATCCACATGAAGATATACCCCGAGTTCCTCGAGAAGCGGCTCTTCTTCCAGAAGCGGTCCGATCCCGAGGCCCAGATCGAGTGGTACGTCCCCCCGGACATTTATGCGGACGAGGAGGACCCCCAGGCGGTTTATATCCGGCGCAAGCTGTATCGATTGCTGTTGGAATCGGCAGCACTGGGGCTCAGAGCGCAGCAGAGCGCCGAGAGGTCGGGGCCCAATGTGTTCCATTGCAGTTTTGAGAACGCAGTGCCCATGCTCAAAGCAGCGCTGCTCTCTCCAGACATGAGCATGAACTCTCATGGCGCCCCGAGCCCGCACATTCCGCCCGAAGTGTACGCAGCGTTTGCCGTTCTCGGCACGTGTGAGTATTTTAGCGATGCCATGGTGTTTGCGTGGTACCAACACCAGGTTGAGAACGACCCGGGTAACATGCCTCACTACGTGGACGCCCTCAAGGCGGTGGCCCAGTATCGCGGGAGCGAGGAACTGCAGATTGCAGTCATGGAGCAAATGTCCCTCGGGGCGATTTCCCATTCCGATGTGGAAGAGGCGTACAGCAAGCTTGGGTTTAGTCCAGAAGAAATCCCTACCCTTGGTGGTGCCGCCATCATCGAGCGGTACCAGCTCAAGCTTATAGAGCAGCCGGACCACGCAAAGAGTATGCTGGAGGCGCTCAAGACGATCCAGAAAACCATCCTGGAGGACCACGCGTTACAGGAGTTTGTCGAGGCCGAGGATATGTCGGTGGACGAGGCCTATGTGTACCTCCAGGTGACCCAGAACTCGGACGACGACTCTATCAACGCGGTGTACGAGCTCAAGTGCAATGAACTGCGAGAAGCGGGGAGCCCCCTGAGCAAGGCGAACACTGCGTTACTCACTATTGGGCGGCAGCGCAAAAGCGCTGTGCTGCTCAACATGTATGAAGTGATGACCGGCAAGGACGCTCTACGGGACTCGGTGGAGGCAGCGTACACGCTTATCGGCTGCGAACGGGACACTGATGTGCAGAATATCATCGCCATCTACGACATTCGGGTCCAGGAGGATGGTCATGACATTCTTGAGCTGAGGCAGGCGCTTCGAGTAATTGCACAGAATAGAAAGAGCACGCTACTCGCCAATTTCGTCGAGACGGGGCTTGCCACGGAGCCGCACCCAGACCAGGGGCTCAATTGGCCTGTTGGGGTGCGCAATATCGGCAACACTTGCTACCTCAACTCGCTTTTGCAGTACTACTTTACCATTACTCCGTTGCGGGAGGCGGTGCTGAGTTTCGCCACCTCGGGCCAGAAGGAGGACGTTAATGAGTTTGACAAGCTCAAGGTGGTCAAGAAGGTTGGCGGGCGAGAGGTTCCAAAGTGGGAGATTGTTCGTGCCCAAGAGTGTAAGTGTGGTGGATTTATTTTGGAGGAATTGATACTAACGGGAGACTAGTTATCACGCTATTGTCCGAGTTTTTTTCAGAGTTGGTTCATACCCGAGAAAAGTATATCAGCCCAAAGCGCGAGCTGGCGTACCTTGCACTGGTGGCCCCTTATGCGGCGGTAGAGAATGAGCGACAGATTATCAAGCCGGCTATTACCCAGGCCAGCAACGACCTGCCAAAGGAACCAAAGGAACCAGAAGAATCAAAAAAGACACCAGAAAAACAGGAAGAGATGATGATTGATTTGGAGGACCGGGAAAAGGAGAACTTGTCGCCCGAGTCTAAGAAACGAAACCATTCGAGTGACGAAGAAGGGGAAATTGCTGAGCACGTTGGAGTGGACAAGCGTAGCACTTCGACCGACCGTACTCTGGTGTCATTAGACACCAAGGAGGGCGAGGAAGAAGACATATCGCAGGTAAAGCGGGACGAAACGCTGGACAATGCACTCAAGGTTGGCAGCCAGCAGGATGTTACCGAGTGCATCGAGAACGTTTTGTTCCAACTTGAGGCCGGGTTCAAGGCGATTTCGGTGGAGAGCGACGGGGAACAAAACGACATTGTCAAGCAGTTATTCTACGGCAAGATCAAGCAGGTGCTTGAGAATGAGTCGGACGGCGGCAAGCGACGCGAGAAGATTGAGCGATTCAACAACATTCTTATCGATGTGGCCGGGGGGTCTCGAGACATTTACGATGCGCTCGACTCGTACTTTGGCCGCGATATTGTCCACACCGAGGGCGGCGTGTCCAAGCGTACCGTCACCATCAGCGAACTCCCTCCAATCATTCAGGTCCAGGTTCAGCGGGTGCAGTTTGACCGAGTTGCTGAGCGGGTGTTCAAGTCGGAGGCGACTCTTCGATTCGACCAGACGATTTACATGGACCGGTATCTCGACACTGAGGATCCCACGGTCATTGCCAAGCGCAACCAGCTGTGGGACTGGAAAGACGAGCTGCGCAGCCTGACGGACCAGCTGGCCAAGGTTGAAAAGAAGCGTGAGAATGGGTTTACTGTCAAGGACACGCTGCAGTCAACTGTGGACTGGCTGCGCAAGAACAGCGAGGACGAGGAGTTCAAGGTTGCCGATTCGACCCTAGCGCTTATAGAGGCCGAGGTGACCAAGCTTGGCGAGAAAGCCACTGCCATGACCAAGCGTATTGACGAGCTTGCCGGGCTTGTGGCCACGCAGTTTAGCGACATGAAACAGCACGGCTACCGGGTCCACAGCGTATTCATCCACCGGGGCCAGGTCTCGTTCGGCCACTACTGGGTCTACATCAACGACGTGAAGAACGGCGTGTTCCGCAAGTACAATGATGACTACGTGACCGAGGTCAACTATGACGACGTGATCACGTCGACCTTTAAGGACGAAACCAACTCCTCCACCCCTTATTTATTGACATTTGTCCGCGAAGACATCTCTGACGAGCTTGTCAATGGACTGGTACGGGAACCGGCTCCGTTGGAATCCCCCACAAACCCATAATGTTTTGACCTAGACCTGTAACAAAACTACCGTGCCTCTGCAACTTTCCAACGGGGGTCTGGGGGCGGAGCCCCCGCCACGGGAGCTCGAGGGCTGGCCCTCGAAGACACCCGGTGGTGCAATTGCCCTGGGGGACCAGTCCCCCAGACCCCCAGTAGCAGGGGCTCCGCCCCTAGAACCCCGTAACGGCGTAACAAGAGGGGGTCTGGGGGCGGAGCCCCCGCCACGGGAGCTCGAGGGCTGGCCCTCGAAGACACTCGGTGGTGCAATTGCCCTGGGGGACCAGTCCCCCAGACCCCCAGTAGCAGGGGCTCCGCCCCTAGAGCCCCGGCGCTGGGATCAAATCATCAGGGTTCATTTTGGACAAATTACTATAGGTCGTAGGGGAAAAATAAAAAGAGACTAGAAGATACCGTCGAGCTTGGTGTAGACGCCGAGCACAGCGGCCACGACCTCCACCTGTAGTTCGTTTGATGCGTTTACCTCATTGGCAATCTCGGCGGCCAGGTTAACGCCGAGGCCGCCTCGCTCACCGCGGTTCTCAAAGGGCCACTGCGAGTAGTCGTTGAGCAGCTCGTCGGCCCGGTTGAACGCCTGGTCGCGCGCGTCGTAGCCCAAGTTGGTGAGCACGTTTTCGAGCACGGTACCGGCGTAGGCGCCGCCAATGAGCGCCAGGGACCGCAGGAAGCGGAACGGCACGCTCTCGGGCAAGAACGGGGTCGCGGGCAACGCAATTGTCCGCGCCGTAAGCATGGTAACGACCCGGCGGCGAATCTCGTCCTTGGCGGCCGAGTCGGCCACCGGGTGTGTCGCCATGTCGAACAAAAAGAAGTTGCGCTTCTCGGTCCGCAAAATACCCTTGTCTACAAGGCCCTTGGCCAGCCGCTCCCGCACCTGCTTGAGCTGGTACGAAATCTTGGTCAAGTTCCACGTCTCGCCGCTCAAATAGTCGATCCACGTGTTCACCGAGAGCGGCTCGCTCGACTTCATCATCTTGATCGTCTCGTCGAGGAGCGCCTCCCCCGTGATATGCTCATCTATAACCTCCACGTACCGCTCGCTCAGCGACCGGTGTCGCCGCCCCGGGTCGTTCACCATGGCGATTTTGCCGCGCAGCGCCAGCTCCATGAGAATACAGCCCCTCAATGCATAGGAAATGTTGTCGTTCCAAAACGACAGGTACCCCTGCGAGTCCTTGAGCCCCAGCAGCAGCACCTCCTCCATCAGCGTCAGCCGTGGGTGCTTCTTCGTCTCCTCCACCGTCGACCCAATGTCCTCCGGGTCGTACGCGACCCGCCGCCCGTTCTCGTAGCTCGGCGACGCCGGCTCTTCGTTCGACGGCGTCGACCCTCCTCCGACTCGTCGTCTCTGCAGCGTAGACATGTCCTACTGTACCTTCTGGCGTGTCGAAGCCAAGTTTGATGAGGTGGGTGTTTTGGGAGGGGGGAGCTTATTTCCGCGCCCTCCCACCCGGGCTTGCGACCGATACGAGCGAGAGGAGCGGCAATGGCGAGCCTGGGAATGCTACGCAGCAGAGGACGGGCGCCGCTGGAGGTCCAAAGTCGTCCTGGCGCTGATAATTGCCTTGTGGACCCTGGACCCTGGACCCTGGACTCCTGAGCCGCATGCGGCTGGGTGCAGTCAAAGTGAGACATTAGGGTCCTTATGAGCCGCACGCCGCATGGCTGCAGCATAGTCCATTACGACGTTTAATGGATGATATCTCCGCCCAAGGACTGATCCCTCGGGGGAATTGCTCAACCAGGTGTCTTCGAGGGCCAGCCCTCGAGCTCCCGTGGCGGGGGCTCCGCTCCCAGACCCCCTCTTGTTACGCCGTTACGGGGTTCTAGGGGCGGAGCCCCTGCTACTGGGGGTCTGGGGGACTGGTCCCCCAGGCAATTGCACCACCGAGTGTCTTCGAGGGCCAGCCCTCGAGCTCCCGTGGCGGGGGCTCCGCCCCCAGACCCCCAGTAAGAAGGAAGATACATTGGTATGGTATTCAAATATTGTCCAGCTTTTCGGTCCACACTGTCTGGTGGGTCGTCCAGGTGTGCAGCTGCGAGGGGGCTGGTGGAGGGTCGGAGACCTTGGTGAGCAAAAAGGCGGCACTGGCCTCGGCGAACCCATAGACCAATACTTCAATGAACGGAATCCGCAGCAGCAATTGGAACCCGGCCCCGAAC
>JAKTQL010002494.1:2218-14376 GCA_030558815.1 Blastobotrys malaysiensis
GTTGGTATGTTGTCCCGGTAATTAATTTACACTTACATACAACTTCCAGGTACAGTGCCAACCGGTATACAAAGTCGCTGCGACTTACTTAATTGGGTTGTTCTCGACCATTGAAACGATAATCCAGACTAGTACGAGGTATAATCGTAACAAAATATATCTTAGTGGTAGGATAATTTTTTTAGCTGTGACAGTGTTTTGTGACTAGTGCCAAGTCGAAATGAGGATTTGGGGATCATCATAAAAAGCAAACTAAACGGAAAATGTATAGGGAATAGACTGGCTCACAAATTATGTCCTCCTGTGAAATGGGTGGTTCTGATCATATGGATTATAATTACCGTACGTCCTGAAAACCGACATTCCACCCCAAAAACTGGATATTAGCAACAAATCGTCAAAATACAGTCAAGAATCACCCGAATCAAAGGGAAATTAAGTGGGAAATGGTCAGAAGGATCAGGACACTAACATGTCCGAAAATGCGCTCATACTTTTGCCGGTATGATTGAAAACAGAAGGGGAACGACACTGGGCTCCCCATTGCCTAGTTTCAGCAGCAAAGATATGCTGCAAAGTAGCCTCAAATGAGGACTACCTTCTTGATCATACTTTAGTGGCAAGTGAGGTCAATATTTCAAATTGTATTTAACATTAACTATCGCATTACCAATTCCTGTTCTATCAAAAGTATATATTCAATGTCTGCTCAGCACAGGGATAACACCCACGACTTCGCCAGACAGCCTACCGATGAGACCAGGATTAAATTGCAGGACAGTACCTCACGATTCGCCAAGCCAAAACCGCCTGTCTTAATTAAGAAAATAAAAAGAGTCAATCCTTCACCAATTATTGCGCAAACGGCTTTAGCCGTGTTGGATCATTTTAGTGATGAACAATTGGTGCACTATAACATATCTGCAAGGCTGGCCAATGAAGCCGATGTCAGATCCTACTGCGATAGAACCGCTATTGTATATACGGAAGCAAACTTGAGCACGCTAATGAACGAGGCCGGAGAAGCTACCTATGTTTTAAAGAGCCAGGGTGAATTCACGACCCCGAGAAATAAAAAAATAGACCTGGCTCATACTGTCACAAAAAACGACCAGCCTGCAATCGTCGGTTCTTTTCTGGAGTTCAAGGCCCCGGGGTCATTACACATGGCGGATATTGGTGGAGAAGATGTAGAATACGGTACAGTGGTGAAAATCCATGGCAATGCTCTCGCTAGTTTAAACCAGGTGGCTGAATATGCTAAGTCGATCGATCGCAAGTATGCCGCCATCACCGACTACCGAGTCATATGGTTGGTTGATTTCGGGCCGTTTTATGATGGGGGGTTGGCAGAAGTCGCTTGTATTGTTGCTAAACCCGAAGCTCGAGATGAAACCCTGATTACAGGGATCTTGGCGAATTACATTCTAGGATTGAAAGAAATTTATCCAGACCTCTTTACGGACGAATGGTTCAATAACCTCGAAAATAGGAGGAATGCTCATGGAAGGAATGCTCATGGAAGGAATGCTCATGGAAGGAATGCTCATGGAAGGAATGCTCATGGAAGGATGGAGGGAGCCTGATATCACAATGGAGATTATCATGTGAAACTTAAATACCGGTAGTGTTAACAATAATGATACTCTGTATTAAACTTGAGCTACTGGTCGTTTGTACGAAAAAAATAATAATAACTGTAAGCTATAATAAGACCAAAAAACAGGTAATAATTCAAGGAGGCATTCCAATACGATCAATTAATCGTTCGGATATCTTTAAGCCTTCTTCTTAATACAACAATCAACTTGCAGTCAACAATATTTTCTGTTATATCGACTTACCACTTTACTTAAATCACCAAATTTCACCCTCAGCCGCACCAAACTCTACCCAGACTATGAAACGTCGTGGCAATGGGCAGCCAGAGGTCAAATGGCCTAGTCGCTCTGCGTGCTAAATAGCCGATAACCCAGGACTAGTTGAGCATTCTAATTGACGGATACCTCCTTCGGGGATGCGCCAATGTTACCCGGAAAAGTACCATAGACAACTCTTTCTCAGCAATAGCAAAGGCCAAGCTGCTACTGAGATTTCAATAGCCATTCATAAATACCTTCTTCAAAACTTGAACAGGATGCCTCCCATGACTCCCGATTACGTGAAATGGCAAGTTATTTTGAGATCAGTTTCGAAACACCGACCTGTAACACGATAACTTTGTATATCCAATTGTCCTACTAGCACTTTGGCATCTCCTGTTAATGTAATTAATTATAATCAATTACCAACTGGCCCCTGGAACAGGGCGTGGTGCGGCTGTGCATTGGAGGTTTGGGACTGGTCTTCCGCCTTCCACGTACTGGGCTGCCCGGATTATTCATGAACGAGCCCGAATCGCCTATACGACAGCGTTGCGGGAATGTCGAGTAAGAATCCAAAAAAGAAGCCGTCCAAGGCGAACCTCAAGTCGAAGAAAACCGGTAATGCTCGCCCTAAGGCAACTAGAAAGGCCTCGTCCCACCAGAGCAGCACTGTAGAGTCTCCCATTTCAGACACCCCCCTCGGCGGATTCCTCTCCCCGTTCAGATCTGCCTCTAACCAATGGGTGGCACGCTATGTGTACGTGTCGTTCGCCCTCATTCTGAGGGCCGCCGTGGGGCTGGGCCCTTACTCTGGGTTCCAGCAGGAGCCCCTTCACGGAGACTTTGAAGCACAGAGACATTGGATGGAAATGACGATCCACGTGCCCATGACAGAGTGGTACTTCCATGATTTGGAGTGGTGGGGGCTGGACTACCCGCCATTGACTGCATTCCACTCATGGCTACTGGGGAAAATTGGCTCCGTGATCAACCCCGCCTGGTTTGCGCTCTACGACTCGAGGGGATCCGATGACTACGATTTAAAATCCTACATGAGAGTCACCGTGCTGGTGTTTGAGTTGCTGCTGTATATCCCGGCGGTCATTTGGTTTGTGCGGTGGTATGGCAAGAACCACTCTCTGTTGACCTCGATTGACCAGTCAATTGCCTCGGCCGCCATTCTGTTCCAGCCGGCGCTGATTCTCATCGACCACGGACACTTCCAGTACAACAGCATCATGCTCGGTCTTACTTTGCTCTCAATTGTTAACCTGGCCTACTCCAACAAGCTGGCTGGCTCGGCCCTGTTTGTCCTGGCGCTATGCTTCAAGCAAATGTCCCTGTACTACGCTCCAATCATTTTTGCGTACCTGCTGGGGTGCTGCACCATTCCCCGAATCAACCTCTTGCGTCTCATTGGCATTGGCTTGACGGTGGTATCCACGTTTGCGCTCATGTTTGGGCCGTTTGTGCTCGTGGGAGGCATTGATCAACTCCACCAAATGCTTTTCCGCATTTTCCCATTCGCACGGGGCCTCTTTGAGGACAAGGTCGCCAACGTGTGGTGCTTCGTCAACACTTTTGTCAAGATTAAAAACTTATTCTCCGTCGCCGACCTCCAGAAATTCAGTCTGCTGGCGACTCTTGGGGCCATCTTCCCTCCCATGGCCCTCATCTTCTTCTACCCAAGGAAACATTTGGTGCCATGGGCGTTTAGTGCCGGTGCGTGGGGCTTCTTTTTGTTTTCGTTCCAGGTACACGAGAAGACGGTGCTGGTGCCGTTGATGCCCGTAACTCTGCTGCTCGCCAGCTCCAACGCGGATACTATCGCAAAGATCACTTGGGTGAACAATATTGCTACCTTCTCCCTCTGGCCGCTTCTCCAGCGAGAGGGACTTCAATTGCAGTACGCAACAATGTTTTTCTGCTGGAACTGGCTCGTCGGCAACCTGGACGTGTCTCGGATTCCAAAGATTTTGCCTACAAATCCATTATGGAAACTCATTGTTGTTGGCTCCTATGTCGGTGTTGCTGCGCTACACCTGGCCGAGGCATTGGTCCCCGAGTCCTACTACTTGGCACGATACCCAGACCTATGGGCGGTGCTCAATGTTCTCCTCTGCACCCCTTGCTTTGGGCTATTTTATCTCTGGACCTTGTATAAACTCTATGTACACTAAAATCTTTCTTAATAGTATAGGGAATAGCCCTCATGTTTTAATAGAAGTATTGTTTTATTAACCGGCCCTGGCCATGTAACTAAAAAGTATGCTATCTAAATGAAAGAATATTTCCCATAAGCGAACTCGACTTTTCATGTCGTAATGATCTAGTCAAGATATTGAAAGGGCGTGGCATTGCCACTTGCTCTCCTCTCGGCCATTTATGCAATCAGAAAACGGTGCGAATTTCACGTTGCGAGGTATATCGAGAGTAGTAAAATATGTGAGGAAACAAAATGTTTGCCAGTCGTCGGAAAATTTATACTCATGCAGAGATTTGCGCGGGCGCAGAAACTCACTCGAGGAAAAAAAATGGGTGCTATCCACTGGTCATCGGCCCACCGCGGACTGTGCATATCGCTGGTGTAGTTGAGATTCTTCAAACGACATTATCTACAATTATTTAGAGTTCAAATGTCGATAATATAATTCTATAAATCATATTTCGCTTATTTTGGCCAATTGAGTTTTTGGTAATCTTCTCCTATTGTAATAGGTATCTAAATAGCATAAATCTACTGGAGTCCGCAATTTGGAATCCTGATATTCTTCAGTTTTCGGTCAGCAGTAAACAGGCCCCAATGGGGCTCCCATCTCGTAGATTCGTCCCATGACTTTGCCTTCCATGGCTCATCAAACGCTTCAAACCAATACCATCCCACTTCCTCGCCTTGGTTGAGACAAACCCATGAATCCAAAAAGCGTTGAAGCTCTCGAATCCCTGGACGGGCCCTTTTAAGCGGAACCCCTTCCGTCGGCCATCCAATTTCGGATATAATGAATTTAGTCTCAGATGTGGCATTGGTGTTCCTAGCAATATAGTCGACGAGGAAATCAAAGGTCCATATCGTCGAATGATCCACATCAATCCCACCAAAGAAGGGGTGTATATTTGCAGATACGATATCGACTTCTCGTGCAAGTTCAGGGCTCCATTTTGATCCAATCTCAGATGTCGCAACTGGCTTTACAATGTGGTTCCGTTTGAGGTATTCCTTGACGTAGCGTATATACCCAGTTAGCTCCACCATGGTGGCATCTTCGCGGAACAAAACTTCGTTGCCAACATAGATGGAGTCTATCATGTCATGCGGATACCGAGATAGTATATTTTGGAGTTCCACAAGCTGGCGAAGCGACACTTCGAGACTCCTATCAACCCAGAGACCAATGGAAACCGTCATGTCGACACCTAGGTCTTGAATCGCCATTAGCACATGATCAGCTTGGTTACAATCAGTCCCATAGAGCCTTATCCTCGTAGTCAGCTGCGACAGCAGCGCAATGTCGCGTGTAACCTCTTTCATGCTAACTCCACACTCGGGATACTGTGCATTGTCAGGTGTGTATGTTATACCGTAGAACACCTTGTGCAGCTGAGTGTCATTCATAACTGCGAGAACGTCAGGGTGCTTGCTAAAGTTGACATGCGTCGCATTGGAGACAATTGGCGGCAGCTGGATAGTACGGTGATATGCAGTATTTTGATCAGTAAAGCTAGGAATATGTTAGTACCAAACTCGCCTTGGCGCAAAAACGAGGTATACTCACTAGATGTGTATGCAGTGACCGATAACCGAACCAAGTAAAACTATCGCTAGCACGACGGTCCATGCTCTCATTCTCTTGTACTTCCGTGTCGCCTCGATAAGCGATTCGTCTTCTTGAGAACCACTAGAGGAAGAGGAGATAATAATCCTGTCAGAGGGCAATGTAGCCGGATAATCAGTAACTTTTGGCGTGACCGCCAATGACTCGGCAATATGGTTGATGTTTTCGTCGCTCTTAAATCGAAAGTCTCGAGATTGAGGTGTGGTTTTGGTGGAAATGGCACTAGAGTCTGACTTTAGAGAAATCAGCTTACTCGGTTGCAGCTTTCCCTCTCCACTACTCTCGCTATCGGAAAAATCGGAAACTTTGTCATCAATTCCTATCTCCTCCTCAAAGTGGCCCTTTTGTGATTGAGCCACCAAGAGATTCTCGATTGTGGCCTCTGAAATGATACTAACATCGTATCTCTGTCTTGGGGGAATTGGTTTCTTGGAAATATGGCTCGAAGTAGAGCGACTTGATGAGAAGCTCAAAGACGATTTTGGTGCACTTCTTCCGGTCAATGCACTAGTTCCTTTATTGTAAAGGGAAGCCAATCTTGAATATCGCTTCGTGGGCAGCTTGTTCGAATTTGTAGCCGACACTAACCATTAACTGTTAGCCTACACGGTACCATATTATATTGTTGGTAAATATTGAAGTGAAATCGTTACCTTTTTCAAAATCAAATCCAGTACCAGTACCGGCTGTGCCTGTTGAGGGATCCCCTTTAGAAGTATACTTATCAGCAATAGGGGTTTTTACAAGAGCAGCAGTGTTCGCAGACCTCAATTGCACTGACATTGCCGTCTCATAATTCTCTGAGGCACTTCCTTCCGGGTTGATGTTCTCAATGGGTCCATCTTTTGGCGGGAATTGCCTCTCAGATACTTCTATATCACTTTGCTCTCGAGCACTGGACGAGCTAGTAGCGCTCTTGAGGCGGCGAGCCGAGTCCTTTACAAACCCAGATATGCTTCTCTTATTCGATATTCCGCCCATGTTTGACGTGTTATATGTTTTGAGAAAGAGATGAATAACAGAAACAGGGGAAATAAACTACATTGAACTTTAATTACCATATAGACTTGAGCCGCACGCCGCACGACCCAAGCTGTTTCAAATGACCAACCTGCAATTAAATGGTTAACCGGTATGCAAGACATTATCATTGTTTTTACATTGCGAAGAACATCGGCGATCTAGTACTGGTACATTGTTATGCGATCGGGTACCAGCTCGAGATGATACAAAATACCACAGTTTTCTAATATTAGCATACTCGATATTGGCCGTAGTAGTCGACTAGCTAACAAGGATCGCTTCCTTTATTTAACAACATTAAGCCCTTTGTGTTACCGTTCACGACGCGACGCGCCCATGTTGGTGTTCCAGTATGGTGTGAGATGCGGAGCGTTGCCAGGGCAACCACCAGCCGCAGCCAGCGGTCCCCAAAAATGTGTAAACAAAAACTAACCCTGATCTCAGTCTAGTAAGACAGACACTGTCATCAACCCAACCCACCCAGCCCGCTCGCGAGTACATATGGACCCTGGCGGATGCCTCAATTATAGGAGACATTTTGACAACATTCAGGCGCCGTTTCGTTTAGGGATTGATACAAATACCCATATTTTGACATAAATATTTTGATCCGATAGAACGGGAAGATGGCAGGCCGGATTAAGCGACAGTCGCAGACGTTCTCGCCCATTTCCACGCTGCTAGTCGCTGAGGACAAGTCGACCACTAGCAGTTCTGTCCAGGACGCTGAATTCCAGGAGAAGAAGTGGGTGTGGATCCCTGACGACAAGAATGCGTTTGTCAAGGGATTTGTGGTCTCTGAGGAGACCAACGGGATGCTTAAAGTGAGATGTGGCGATGATTCGGTAAGTGACGCGTTGATTTCGCTGAATATAAGACTAACTATACCACTAGGATCGAGTAGTAAATGCTGAGATTGCGGATAAGGTGAATCCGCCTCAGTTCGACAAGGCTGATGATATGGCTGAATTGACCTATCTCAATGAGGCGTCAGTCGTGCACAACCTTTCGACACGATATTCAGCAAAGATGATCTACGTAAGTGGCCAATACTGGAGGAGCGAAGACATGGAGACTAATTGAACAGACATACTCGGGGCTTTTCTTGGTGGCAGTGAATCCTTACGCTCCACTTCCGATCTATGACAGTGACACCATCGCGGCGTACAAGAACAAGCACCGCGATGAAACGAAGCCGCACATCTTCGCTGTTACAGATCTGGCGTTCCGTAACATGCTGGAGCTCAACGAGAACCAGTCCATTCTTGTTACCGGTGAGTCAGGTGCGGGTAAGACCGAGAACACGAAGAAGGTGATCCAGTACCTGGCAGCTATCACCTCCGAGTCGCATATAACGCAGCAGTCTCGCAAGGCCAAGCCGAACTCACCAACATTTGAGCAACAAATTCTCCAGGCGAATCCAATTTTAGAAGCTTTTGGTAACGCTCAGACGGTTCGAAACAACAACTCTTCACGATTCGGTAAATTCATTCGAATCGAGTTTAGCAAGTCTGGTCAAATTGCCGGCGCCTCAATTGATTGGTATCTGCTCGAGAAATCACGAGTCATCTACCAGAATGGTAAGGAACGAAACTACCACATTTTCTACCAGATCTTGTCTGGTGCATCGCGAGACCATCTTGAAGGGCTCATGCTAGAGCCGGATGCCAACGGCTACAACTACCTCAAGAACTCGAACAAGCAGATTGAGGATGTCAACGACAAGGAAGAGTTCCACAAACTTATCTCAGCTTTGAAGATTATGGGCATCTCTTCGGCTGAACAGAATGAAGTCTTCCGTCTCGTGTCTGCTATCTTGCATATTGGTAATATCGAGCTGGGTGCCGAGAACGCTGATCAGGGACGTATCCTTAACTACCCACAGGCGGAGAAGGTAGCCCATCTTCTCGGAATAAACCCGGACCAATTCTCCAAGGGATTGCTTCGACCACGGGTTAAGGCAGGTCGTGAGTGGGTTACCCAATCTCGAAGTGCTTCCCAGGTACGAAATGCGCTTGATGCCTTGTCCAAGAGCCTCTATGAACGAATCTTTGCATACATCGTGAATCGAGTCAACGACACTCTTGAGCGGACCAACGATAATACGACATTCATCGGCGTGCTTGATATTGCTGGTTTTGAGATTTTCGAGAAGAACAGCTTTGAACAACTATGCATCAATTACACCAACGAAAAGCTGCAGCAATTCTTCAACCACCACATGTTTGTCCTTGAGCAAGAGGAGTACACCAGAGAAAATATTGAGTGGAAGTTTATTGATTTTGGCCGGGACCTTCAGCCTACCATTGACCTTATTGAGAAGTCCAATCCAATGGGTATTTTTTCTTGTCTTGATGAAGAGTGCGTTATGCCAAAGGCGACAGATAAGACTTTCACTGATAAGCTCAATCAACTATGGAGTAGCAAGTCCGCCAAATTCAAGCCATCCAGATTAACTCAGGGCTTTACCCTGACTCATTATGCTGCTGGTGTCGAATACAGAACAGAGGGCTGGCTTGAGAAGAATAAGGATCCTCTCAATGACAATGTCACGCAGCTGCTCATTGATTCCACGGAACGAATAGTTCGGGTGCTCTTTGAAGAAGAAGCAAAGGCACAGAGCTCAACGACTGCCATCGGCGGAGCTTCTCGAGTTAAGAAGGGCATCTTCCGTACGGTTGCTCAGCGTCACAAGGAACAGCTTACACATCTAATGAGCCAGCTCCACTCGACACATCCACACTTTGTCCGATGTATTATTCCAAATCACGAAAAGAAAGCAGGGAAGTTTGACAACATGTTGGTTCTTGATCAGTTGAGATGCAATGGTGTCCTCGAAGGTATTAGAATTGCCAGAACTGGTTATCCGAACAGACTTTTCTTCTCCGAGTTTAGACAGCGTTATGAGGTGCTGGCTAAGAACATGCCTAGAGGATACGTTGAGGGCCAAAAAGCATCTAGCATCATTCTCAAAGACTTGGGTCTTGACGAAAACTTGTACAAAATTGGTCTTACCAAGGTTTTCTTCAAAGCTGGTGTCCTTGCAGAGCTTGAAGAGAGACGTGAATCTATGATTCGACAATTGATTTGCCGCTTCCAGTCCGTTGCACGAGCTCATCTTGTTCGTCGTCGAGTGGAGAAGGAGCTTTTCAAGTCCCGAGCCACTCTCCTCATCAAAAAGAACTTTGAGACCTATCTTCAGCTTAAGCCAAATCCATGGTGGAAGCTCTACGTCAGAATGCGTCCTCTGTTGCTTGCTGCAAAGGCCAACGGGAACAGCCACATTCGCGACAAAGAGTATAAGAAGCTTGAAGAGTCGGTCAAACAATACGAATCTCAAAAGTCAAAGCTGGAAGAGGAGCATCGAAAGGCCGAACTCGAACTAGAGCGGGTGAACAAAGTACTCGAAGGCGAGCGCTTGATAGCCTTGGACAAGGAAGAAATTTTGAAGCGTGCAAAATCAAGGGAGAATGAGCTAGAAGAACAACTGACCACTGCACTCGAAGAACTCGAATCTTTGGAGAGTCAATGTGAACAATTGCTGGAGTCCAAAAAGCGAGTTGACGCTCAGGCAGAATTGTGGAAGAAGGAACTCGAGAATGGCGGCAATATCATCAGCCTTTTGGAGAACGAGAAGGTGGAGCTGAAGGCCAAGATCACCGAAATCGAGGCCGAATTGAAGAGCATCCTTGACGCCCAGGAAACCAAGAACGGTGAGTCTGAGAAGTTGACCGAGGAGCTCAAATTCCTGAACGGTGTTTTGGCCAACAAAGATAAGAAGGTCAAGGAGCTTGAAGAGAAACTCAAGGCATCAGACCAAGAACTGGAAAGCAAGGTGAAGAATTTGGTGAGTAAAGGATTGATGAAAAGATTGGTGATTTCGACTAACAGTATTTTAGACGAGCAACTACGAGTCTACCTCCAAGCAAGTGAAGGATCTGTTGAAGGAGAACAAGGATATTCGTTCCCAGCTTGATGACCTGTATAACACATCATCTGGCTATGAGGAACTTCTCCGAAAGAAGGAGTCCGAGCTAGCCTCCCACAAATCTGATATCACTCGTCTCCGAGATGATTTGGAACAGATCAATAAGCTCAAATACTCCCTTCAAGAAAAGCATGATACTATGGAGAAGGAGCTCAAGACTGCACGAAGGGACATGAAGGAGCTCCAGGAGAACTACACTCGGCTTGAGAAGGAAGCAGAGGACTCCAGAAAGCTGTTGGAGGCCAAGATCTCTCAGAACGAAAAGGAGTCACAGGGAAGGAAGCTACTTGACAATCAGATCCAAGACTTGAAATTGGACCTTTCGAAACAGGCCCAGGCGTTCGCTGCTGACAAACAAAAATTCCAGGGCGAGATAGATGCTAAACAAGCCAAGATCCACGAGCTCACGTCAGAAAAAGAGTCTCTCAAGGTTAAAAATACTGAATTGCAGTCTGCGGCTGATGAGAAGGCATCACTTTTGCGTGAGTTGAAGGTCGAAAGGGAGAAGTCTGCCAATTTTGAAAGACTTTCAAGGGAATTGAGCTCGTTGAAGCAGAAGTTGGAGGTTACTGAGAAGAGCAAGCAAGACACTGATGCTTCTATGGTGGACTTGGAAGGAAAGCTGCGAGACGCAAACAGAAAGTCTTCTTCTCTTGATAACATGCTCCAGGCTGCTGAGAAAGAAAAGGACCGTCTCTCAAAGTCGATCACTGAGTACAAGAACAAGATTGAGGAGCTTATTCAGCAGAAGGAGTCTCTCATAATTGAAAAGGGCCGTCTATCTAAAGAGCTTGAAGATTCAAAGCTCTTGGCATCCAATGAAGCTTTCGAAAAGAAGAAGGCCCGAGAGGAGCTATCAAAGAAGAACGACCAAATCGAAAAGCTTCGATCTTCTATTACCGAGGAGATCAACTCGCGTGTTAAAAAGCTGACATCAGAGAAGGAGTCTTTGGAGGCTAGTGAAAAGAAGCTTCGAGCTGCTCATGAGGACCTTAGTGTGCAGCATGAGACGCTCAAGATGCAGCGAGAAAAGCTTATTCGCGAGGTTGAGGATTTGAACCATGATGTCTCTAGAGAACAAAAAACGGCTCTTGCTGCTGAGCGATTGAAGGCCCAGATCCAAGAGAAATACGACCAACTCAAGGAAGCCAATGAGAATCAGCGACGAGATCGGTCAGAAGGCGATGTCGCCAGAAGGAAGTTGACTTCAGCTCTTGACGTGGCCAAGAATGAACTCAAGGAGAGAACGGACCAGCTTATGGTGCTGCAGAAAATACTTCATCCAAAGTCGAAGAGCCCCATGGATTGGACGAAGACCAGTCCTGAGCTTGACAACCTAGTTGATCTTGGCAAACGGATGCAGGATGCTGAGGCCCAGTTGAGCCGGAAATTGGCGCTAACAGGGCCCAGACGAGGAGGAGACGACGCGCCCCAAGGTGGTCCGCAAGC
>JAKTQL010002494.1:14396-52224 GCA_030558815.1 Blastobotrys malaysiensis
AAAAGAAGCTTCGAGCTGCTCATGAGGACCTTAGTGTGCAGCATGAGACGCTCAAGATGCAGCGAGAAAAGCTTATTCGCGAGGTTGAGGATTTGAACCATGATGTCTCTAGAGAACAAAAAACGGCTCTTGCTGCTGAGCGATTGAAGGCCCAGATCCAAGAGAAATACGACCAACTCAAGGAAGCCAATGAGAATCAGCGACGAGATCGGTCAGAAGGCGATGTCGCCAGAAGGAAGTTGACTTCAGCTCTTGACGTGGCCAAGAATGAACTCAAGGAGAGAACGGACCAGCTTATGGTGCTGCAGAAAATACTTCATCCAAAGTCGAAGAGCCCCATGGATTGGACGAAGACCAGTCCTGAGCTTGACAACCTAGTTGATCTTGGCAAACGGATGCAGGATGCTGAGAAGGCAAGAAAGGATGCTGAAGAGTCCAAGGCTCTTCTCGAAGCCCAATTGAAGGAGATGAAAGAGAGGTGGGATAAAGAGCAGGATGAGAAAGAGTCGAAATATTTCGCCAGTCGCCGGGCTATTCTGGATGATCTGGCTTCCTCTCCTACTCAAAATTCCAATTCTGGATTTTCACCAGGTCATAAGCGACCCATGAGCACATCGTTCGCTAACATCAGTATTTTTGGTGGTAATGAGTCCAATAACCGCGGAATGTATGGTGCTAACTCTCGAATGGGACCGCCTAAATCTGGGGCTATTCCACTCAATAACTCCACTTTTGGAGCGTCTCTTGGTCGTCGCTCTGTTGCCAGCGACAAGAGTGTTGGAGATAAGGAGAATGTTGACTCTTCGCTCCCCAACCTAAGTGGCAAATCTATTGAGGAAGTTGAGGACATGTTTGCCTCGTTGCAGAATTCCAAGAACGACTTGCTGTCCGTATATCATGAGACATCAAAGAACCTCGTCAAGGTCAAGGAATCCCTTGCGGATACCCAGCAGGAGAAGTCTCGTATCGAGAAGGAGCTTTATAATCTTCAGTTGGCTACTCCTGGGCTGCCAAATTGTGGGCAAGATCAATCTCAGATGGCCGATCTCCAGGTTCAGCTTGAATCTGAAATTTCGCGGAATGAGGACCTTCTCAGCAGCATGAGACTCTATAAGGGACGTGCTGAGGAGTATTATAGTCGCCTAGAGTCGGCAGAGACGGTGGTACTTAAGGCCAGCCGTGCTGAGCAGTTCGCCAAGAGCCAGCTTAAAGAAGCGGAGGACGCGCTTGCTCAAGTACAAAACGATTATCGCCAGGCAGAGAGGGCAATCATGGAGCTTCAATCCAAGCTGCACACCCTGGAAGGCGAATTCGAAGACAATTCCATCGATCTTAGTCACACCCGCCAGACCCACGAGCGGGTGGTGAAGGAGTTGGAGCAACTCAAGGATCGGTACAACCGAGATGTCAAGGAAGCCTCGTCCTCATTGGATGCTATGCGGTCGCGATACAGCGAAGAGATACGTCTCTTATCCAATGAGCTTGAGGCAGAGCGGCAGAAACGTGCCGAAGCTCATCACCAAATCAAGACTCTGGAGTATCGCATGGATCGAATGAAGAACAGCAACGACCCACCAGCGGAAGGCTCATGGGTTGGTATCAAGAACCAGCTCGAGGCCCAGGTGGAGGATCTCTCTCGACAGAATGAGGAATCCACGCTTGCATACCGAGACTCTCAGAAGCGGATAGGCTCGCTCCTCTCTCAAGTGCGAACTCTGCGAACGACCATGGACGAGATCACCGTTGATCGAGATCAGCTTCAGAAGGATAAGCGCACTCTGGAACAGCGGCTCAGTGAAGTGTCGGAGAGATTCGAGGAGCTTGCCC
The DNA here is from genome assembly GCA_030558815.1 of Blastobotrys malaysiensis. Lineage (NCBI taxonomy): Eukaryota > Fungi > Ascomycota > Dipodascomycetes > Dipodascales > Trichomonascaceae > Blastobotrys > Blastobotrys malaysiensis. Next base: position 16,224 of record JAKTQL010002494.1, read on the forward strand.
AGGGTACTGAGCTTCCGCGATCTAGAGGAGCGTCTATTTCCAATAACGAAGTCCAGGAGCTGCGCGCAGCGTTGAAGCGCCAGACTGAGCTGTCTCATGCTGCCGACGAGAAGCTTAAGAAGACGCAAGAGACGCTTGAGCAGGACCAGTTAGCCATTGAGCAAGAGCGAGCGATGAACGAGGAGCTACGGACGGAGCATGCTGAACTGGAGAAAGAGAAGAACGCACTTAATCTCAAGATTATCGACCTCGAGGCCCGGCTATTGGGTCCCAAGACGGATGAGACCAAGTACCTTCAGGAAAAGATCAAAACACTGGAGAGCCAGTTGAGCGAGCAGACGCACAAGTATGCCGAGGAGACCCGACAGCTGAGGTCGAACGATCGGTCGGTCAAGGACCTTTACACGCAAATGAGCCAGAAGGACAAGCTAATTGCACGATTGCATGATGACGCTGCGCGAAGTGAGTCTCGCGTCCAGAGACTAACGGAGTCGCTTGAATCTATTCAGAGCTCTGAGACGACCCATCGGCTGGCAGCGCGGCGTGCTGAGCGAGAGGCCAGAGACGCCAAGGAGCGAGCACTTCGGCTGGAGAAAGAACTCGAAGACTGGAAGAGCCGCTTTGAGTACAGCACCAACCGCCAGCCATCTTTTGTTTAAGTTATTTAAGGTAATTATTGGTTTATCGAATTATATCACTCAACCGCTATAGTACATGCGGCTCGTGCGGCTGGAGCCGGTTGGGAGTTGGTGGACACAACCCAAAGTTGAATCGTGAAATAATACAGTCTTAGGACTCTAGAGTAACCCAAAAATGTCCTCGAGAACAGAGAGAGCTTGTATGATATGTGGCATCGTGCAGCCGTTTAGAGTATGGGATACATGGGAGGCGTACTACGGAGTTTGCTAATTTTTGCCAGGAATTTGTACGAAACGGGTGCCCCAACTGTGAGAGTCTGATCAACTTTACAGCTGATGATGGCATGGTCCAAGACTGCACCAGTCCCTGTAAGTACTTTTGATGTTCTTGGACGCTATAGGGGGAATGTGATATACTGACCGATAACAGCATTTGAGGGCCAAGTAGCACTCTGCGATAATGAGAATTCGTGGGTCGCGCGGTGGTTGCGAATCGACGGGTTCCAGAATGGAATGTAAGTGACCAATTGTGGCCATGGGGAGTACTAATGGGATTTGTAGCTATGCGGTCAAAGTTAACGGGCGACTTCCACCGGAGATTGTAGACGACTTGAAGGCTAAGGGTGTAGAGTATAGACCGCGAGATGGCAGTGCCCAGGACTAATTGTTTGAACATGTATCAATGTTATGTACTATCGCTTTTTAATTTATTTATCGACCCTTGATCTGGATCTGTAGAGTCCACAGCGGTCAGTGGCTTGATTTTATCCGCGGCGGGAGGCACGTAGCGCAGCGGTAGCAGCTTATCAAGAAGCATGTTCTGGATGAGGGAGAAGGTGTTAGATGCGAGCCAGTAGAGACACAGCGCCGCTGGGGCCTGGAAGGTAATTGACATGAAGAAGAGGACCCCCACACGCGAAATGTTGGACAGGATAATAGGGATGCTGAAGCCGGACTGCTTTGAAATGGCAGCTGCGGTGTTAATGTTTTTGGCGTTCCACTCCATATTCGCCAAGCTGACGACGCCAATTGCTATCGGTAACACTCCGTATGGATCGCTCTGCGTCAGACCGTTGAGCCACAGCAGGGACTCTTCGCGAAACTGCTCCTCAAGTGGGATGCCCGGTATGGCGGTCCATCCGCACATGGCGCGGATAACAAAACTAACTGAGATCCAGAGAGGGATTTGCACGCTTGGCAAAAAGATAAGTGACTTCCATGATTGGCACTTGTACTTGCGGAACAGCTCCACTCGGCGTCGTCGGCGCTCCTTCGTGGCCAGGAGCTCAATCTGGTCCTTTGTCAATTGCCCCGATTGAGCCGCCGATGATCCGGCTAGTCTCGCCTTGAGGATAGGCACTGATCCTGAAAGCAATGGCTGCAGTTCTACCTGCTTCCGACTTCTGAGTCTATTCGCGATGGCAATGGGCATGGTAATGCACCCTCGGAACACGACTGCCGTCAGCGGAATTACTGCGTACCAGGGCAGCCCCAGACCATGAGCATTTTGAAGTGTAGTATGGATTGGCTCCAATACGGTCGCGAGATCCATTCTTGTAACTGGAGACGCATGGAAGCTTCTTATCCCCACCATATTTGATGATCTACTGATCCGTAGGGACCATAGACCAGGTCGAATCAACGGCATGGACATGACGAGTGACCCCTCAAATCTTTTTAGGAAATCGGATTAATATGCAGATTCAAGATCAAAATGGCCTGTATATACCCCTCTTATTGCCGGTACTCTATCCGGTACTACCGTATACGATTCAAAAATAATTCGGATGCAATAGCCCTTAACAAACAGTTGCTTTTGATACCTCCTTTCCTGTACGGAGTGTAAAATGTAACTGGTATATCTATTTAGTAGTACAAACCGTTTCCGCTCTCTTACGTCACGGCCGGTTGATTGGTCGCCTCGGATCAGCAGAGCGAAGCCTCTTGATATCGGCCGGAGTGAAATTTGATGTGGGACTATCGGTACCTGTTGGGAGCCAAGCTTGAAAATCTTGTCCGAGTCCATCTCATGCGTCAGATCCAGCGTCGCTCTGCAGGCCACTTTACCTTAGAATTCGGCGGTTTTAGTAATGTATTCGTAATCAATCAGGGGTCCTATAGTCTACGTACTACTTACTCTTAGGGTATGTAGAGCGCTGTTCTATCTAGTGTTGAAGAGCGGGTGGGATGCACAGCCGTGCCTTCGCGACATTGACCTCCGCGGGGGGCACTATGGCGATGCACCGGTGAAGGAGGTAGAAGACAGAAATGCGGAGAATTCAGTGTGAGCATCCCTACATGTTTAACTCGTTTCTGCCTCTGGGACCGAAATCCTGCATAGCGAGCGGGGTAATGATGTTGCGTAATGTTGCCGGATGTGATATTGCACTAGGACAACCTTGACATGTCGGAGCTAGTGACGGCGTTCTGGAGCCGTGGGGGTGACGAGACGGCATTGAACGATCTACCAGGTACAAACCTTACAAGTATCACACACATAGGCTCTCTCCGACGGTATAAATAGCTAGCGGAATATAACCCAGAATGAATTGACTGTAGATAGTTGTTTAACAGTTGTTGATAGCTCGTCATTGTTTAGCACGCTATCTGTCTGCAAGAACTGATTCTCCACAACTGATCATTAATAATTGACAAGTCTGATGGCGACCAATACCCCTGATGGCGATAAGAACATTGCTCACGTAGACGTCAACGACTACGATGAGGAAGGCATGGATACCAAGGTGGTCCTCAATGGCCCCCTGGATAAAGCAGCCGGCGTTTTAGGCGCCGATGAAGAAATCGACGCTTCTCCTGAGGAAATTAAAAAAGTCATTCGTAAAGTCGACTTTGCTGTACTGCCATTCCTTATTGTGTGTTACATCTTCTACTATGTCGACAAGACTACACTCTCCTATGCAGCCATCTTCGGCATGAACACAGACCTCGAGCTTCAGGGATCCGACTACAGTTGGCTCTCCTCGGTCTTCTACTTTGGTGTCCTGGCATGGTCGCTTCCGACTAATTACCTCGCCATTAGGCTCCCAGTTGCAAAGTATCTCGGAGCTAACATCTTTGCATGGGGCGCATTCCTCATGATCCAGGCAGCGTGCCCCAATTTCGCTAGTCTCTGTGTTCTGAGAGTCCTCGGTGGTGCTGCAGAGGCTTGTTCTGACCCGCTCTTCATGCTCATCACCTCCATGTGGTACACGCGTAAGGAGCAGCCAATTCGAATTGGTATTTGGTACTGTGCTAATGGCCTCGGTATTGCCGTCGGTGGTCTGCTCGGGTATGGCATTGGCCACATTGGTGGCTCGCTTCCCTCTTGGAAGTATGAGTTTTTGATTATTGGTGCTCTTTGCGCCATCTGGGGCGTTCTTGTGTTCTTCTTCTTGCCGGATAATCCAGTGTCGGCCAAGTTCTTGAACGAACGAGAGAAAAAGATCCTTCTTTCGCGACTGAGGGCCAACCAGACCGGTATCGAGTCCAAGGTGTTCAAGTGGAAGCATGTCAAGGAGAGTCTCACCGACTTTAAGATGTACTGCTTCTTCTTTATTGCGTTCTTTGGCAACATTCCAAACGGTGGCCTCAGCAACTTTGGTACCATCATTATCCATGGTTTCGGGTTCTCCACTTTGATGACCACGGTAATGCAGGTGCCAAATGGATGCATTGTCGCCATTTCAATCCTTATCGCCATCTTTGTTAACGACAAAATTGGTACCAATCGACGCCATTTGGTCGTAGCGTTCTTCATGCTGCCCAATATTGCTGGTGCCTTTGGTCTTTACTTCCTTCCGCAGCATAACATGGTCGGTCGACTCATCTGCTACTACCTTACTGGTCCTTACAATGCCGCATTTGTCATCTTTTTGTCCATGGTCACGGGTAATGTCGCCGGCCATACCAAGAAAGTGTTTGCCAACGCTACAGTGTTTATCGGGTGTGCCGTAGGCAACATTATTGGTCCTTTCTTCTACCTGGACTCTCAGAAGCCTGAGTACAGTCTCGGTATGGGTTCCCTCATGTTCTCTCACTTTATGGAGTTCATCCTTGCTCTGGTGTTGGCGTTCCACCTCTATCGAGAAAATAAGAAGCGAGACGCCGTCCAGGAGGCGGTTGAGGACTATTCTAATGCCTTTTTGGATCTCACGGATAAGGAGAATGTCAACTTCAGGTACGTTTACTAAGCGGATTTATTTATTACTGGTAATAAATTGATGTTATGCTAGCTAGTCTAGCTGTCATCACAGTGCAAAAAAAACAAACGCAGAGAGCGTATCGTATGTATCATGAAACGGTAATTTAAAGCTCAGTAACGACGGCGCCATCCTTGGCCAAGTCAAGCAATCGCCAAGAGCACTTGATGCCCTTGTTAGTGAATCGCTTGAGAATCTCGTTGGCAATGCCGTCAAAGTTCTCCGTGGCCAGAGCAAGGATGGTTGGACCAGCGCCAGAAAGGCAGATACCCAGCAGACCAGGGTGGGTTCGTGGGGTGACAGAAGAAAGAATCTCGGTCAATCCCGGGATGAGGATCTTTCGGTATGGCTGGTGCAGCTTGTCCTGCATGGCTGGGTAGATGAGTTCTGGGTTTGGTGGGGTTCGCGAAAGGGCAGTAGTCAGAACCGAGAGCCGCTGGAGGTTGTAAATGGCGTCCTGACGGGTGTACGCGCTGGGGAGCACGTCTCGAGAGTCCGCAGTGGAAACCTCAAAGTCGGGGATGATGGCAATAGCCTTCACTGACTCGCTCCAGTCGTACTTAATGTGATGGCTAATGTTTCGCGGTGGCTCAGGAGGCACCAGACCGGTATTGTGACCGCCAGCAGGCTGCGGCAGCACCTCAGCGAGAGGAATCTCGACTCGCTCCATGTCAGAAGCGCTCAATTCCCGCAGGAAGGAGCCCACGAAGCCACCCATCATCGCCGCAGTGATGTTGTCGGGGTGTCGCTCAATCATGAGGCAATAGTCAAGCATTCGCTCCTTAGTAAGCCCCAGCTTTCCAAGCTCACTACCGAGGATGACGCCAGCGACCACGGCGGCGCCCGAAGAGCCCAGTCCCCGGCCCAGAGGGATCGGATTCGAGACATGGACCCGGGTGCCCACTGGGAAGGTTCGAATACCATTGCATCGCAGCACATAGAGGGCAGTTCGCGTGATGAGATTCTCGTCCGATCTCAATGGCACGCCCTCAGCACCCTCACCCTCATAGGTGATGTCGCAGTTGTTAGGGTCCTTGGTCTCTGGGCTGTTGGTGTCAACGTCGACCTTGAGCACCAGGAAGCTCGACAGGGCAAGTCCGAGCACATCAAACCCGGGGCCAATATTCGCCGAAGAAGCAGGGACGGAAATCTCAAACGACCGCATCGTATAGTCGGATCTACAAAGCAATAGCCGAAGGGGCAAGGAGGAAAATTCGTGCACACTCTGCGGCTTATAGGTTTGATGAGTCAATCAGCCCTATCGAATATATGGGCCTGCAGCCTTGAAAGTTTCATTGCTAATTGACTGCAATATAATCCTCTTGGTCAGAACCGGGTATCCCATTACCGCTTCATTATCGTTTCCGTCGGGGAAGCAATATCTCTAATGTGATATGCCTACACCAGCTGAAGCGTAGCAGGCTCTTATGTGAATGGGGATCAGATCTTGAGGCATTGTGCGTCTCTGTTGCTGACCAACGGGAAGGTGATATATCGCGGCATGGAAAACCCTTCCAGCCCCCATTCATGGTCTAGCAGCCGACCTACCACACTCACTCGCTGACACTCTAGTACCTTCGGTACCTTCACCCCATTCCTATTATCAGAATCAACTCAACCAGGGCGTAGACCATCGCTTGTGTATAGAATTCAATGAATTAACAATGTCGGGGGATTTTTCAGTCCCAAGACCTAGACCCCCGATAGTCGGCTTAGCTCATCAAGGCTCTCTCTCTCGCCAACCGACCGATAGAAACGAATAGATAATGTTGAGCAGACAGCTGGCAAAGGCCGCAAAGCGAGGTCTGACGACTGCATCCGGTAACGGACGGCCTGACTTCAAGCTGACAACGCTGAGCAACGGGGTCCGGGTCGCTACCGACCCGCTTCCGGGGTACTTTGCGTCCTTGGGGATATTTGTCGACGCCGGATCGCGTTACGAGACGGAACACCTCAGCGGGTGCAGCCACCTTGTTGACCGACTCGCGTTCAAGTCGACTACTACGAGATCTGGTAATCAGATGGCCGAGGACCTCGAGTCTCTCGGGGGCAACTACGCTTGCACCTCGTCACGAGAGTCCATGATGTACCAGGCTTCTGTATTCAACAGTGACGTTGAGGGCATGTTCTCAGCCCTTGTGGATACCGTTCGTAACCCACTCATCACCCACGAGGAAGTAGAACGTATGAAGGAGACGGTCGGGTACGAGATTGGCGAGATTTGGCAGCGGTCCGATCTTATCCTGCCTGAATTGGCCCACGTTGCGGCGTTCCAGGGCGGTATTGGTAACCCGCTGCTGTGCCCTGAAGAGCGTCTACCGTTCTTGAGCAAGGAGCTTGTAGAAGAGTACCGGGCAAAGCTGTACCGACCAGACCGGATTGTGGCAGCATTTATTAGCGTTGACCACGACCGTGCTGTTGAGCTGGCAGAGAAGTACCTCGGCGACATGAAGCCGGCTAACCCCGCGGACGAGGTCGAAAAGCCAAATAGTGTCTACACTGGTGGAGAGTTGACTATCCCACAGCCGCCACCCATTGGCAACCTGCCACAGTTCTCGCAGCTCTATGTGGCGTTCGAGGGTCTTTCCATTACCGATCCTGATGTGTATGCTCTGGCGACCCTCCAGACTCTCTTGGGAGGTGGTGGATCCTTCTCGGCGGGTGGTCCTGGCAAGGGTATGTACTCGCGGCTCTACACCCATGTGCTCAACCAGTTTGGGTACATTGAGTCGTGCCAGTCCTTCAACCACCCGTACTCTGACACTGGTCTCTTTGGTATTTCTTCCAGTTGCATCCCACAGGCGGCACCTTATCTCGCCGAGGTGGTGTGCCAGCAGTTCTACCTCGCCATGAGCAAGGGCCGAGGCGCATTGAGCTACGACGAGGTGTCTCGAGCCAAGAACCAGCTCAAGAGTTCGCTGCTTATGAACCTTGAGAGCAAACTCGTTGAACTTGAGGACCTCGGCCGCCAGATTCAGACCTACAACACCAAGATTCCAGTTACTGAGATGTGCGAGCGGATTGAGGCGCTTGGGGTTGACGATATTCGCCGAGTCGCCGAGCGGGTCTTCACTGGCCACTCCTCCAAGGAGGGCTCGGGACGACCGACCATTGTAATGCAGGGACCTCGAGACACATTTGGTGATGTCGACGCGGTGTTCAAGAAATACGGCATTGGCAGCCAGAGCCAGAAACGAAAGTGGTTCTAACTTTGTAAATAGAGAATTCATGTCACATTCTAATCCCACTCTACCAATTTCCCATAACTGACTTTAATCGGAGCACTATAGCACATCACCATAGATAGCGTTGATCGGTCGGGGGGACGATTACGGAGCCGAGTGGGAGTACAAATTTCACCACTTGAAAACCCAGTCCACCATGATAGAACGACTCGAGAGCCAGCTCAAGGAGATCACAAAGTCGATCCCGCTCGTCCCCGTATCGCAGGGTGCGGAGGCCTTGGTATATTCGACCGACACGCACCCTTATATTGATAATTATGAGGGCGGTCTCATTGTAAAGTATCGACCTCCAAAGCCGTACCGGCACCCAGTGCTCGATGCGCAGCTCACCAAGCACCGAACGCTGGCCGAGGCCCGTATCCTACAGAAACTCAACCACATTAGCACTGTCAACGCGCCCAAGCTGATCTTTGTGGACCCGCGGAACGGGGTTATCTGGATGGAGCGGGTAGAGGGCATCAGCCTCAAGCAATGGATCTGGGACAACGAGGAGACAATGCCGGAGCAAGAGATGAAGGCCAAGCTCGAGCTAGTAGGACGAGAAATTGGGTCTCTCCACCTCCACGGGCTCGTCCACGGGGACCTTACGACTTCCAACATTATGCTCGATTCGACTCATGCGCCCTACATTATAGACTTTGGCCTGGCGAGCCATACCACCATGCCCGAGGACAAGGCAGTAGATATTTACGTCATGGAGCGGGCGGTCACCAGCACCCACCCTGTCCACAGTGACAGGTACAACCGGTGGTTGCTCGATGGGTACGCCGCGGCCCACCAACACAAGAAGGACCGTCCCCGGCTCCAGGAGGTGCTGAAACGGCTCGAGGACGTACGGATGCGCGGGCGGAAGCGAAGCATGGTCGGCTAAAACAATTGAATCCACTACGAGAGGCCCGTCTTACCAAACACATAGTCCAGCTCACTCATTGACGACGTAGAGTCGTTGGCGCTTGGCGCGGCGGGGGGAGGGGACCCTGAGGCCGAATTGAGTCCTGTACTAGGGGTGGTGTTTGTACGCTTTGGTTGGAGTATTTTGTGTGTAGAATCGAGATATCCGGGGGCGATCTTTCGCTGTTCCTCAATTTCCCGCACCTCAGTGTCCTTCTTCCACTGCTCGTACGCATTAATGCGTCCCTCGAGCCGCTCTCGGGCAATCGTCTTGAACTGCTCCGCGTCCGACACGATCTGGTCGAGAGTCCCCGCGTAGTCACTGGGTGGGGGGAGGCCGTTTAGCCGTTTGTATTCCATGGGCAGCGTCACCGCCTGCGGCGGCCGCAGCGAGGGGGATATAATTAATGGAATTTTAGACAGAACCGGGTGCGCTTGGACTCATTAGCTACTGATATATACTACTATTACATGGCTCCTTACCTCCGTTGTTGACTGACATGATGCTTGGGGGTCCGCAGGATAGTCGGGGCCTTTTATAGTTCCCAACCGCCGACTATACGACACGATGAGTGTCGTACAACACGACTACTGTCGTACGTCTACGGTCGTGTAATGCGTACTGTCGGGCTGTATGTGCGTATTGGTTATGGAGACCTTTTCGTCTACTGGAATATGTGACCAACCGTGGTCTAGAAGTCTATACATGTGGTAATTGGCCATCCAGCGTCCTTTTCAGTCCTTTTCAGTTATACACATAGATTAACGAATTAAAACCCTCCAATTAGGTCCCAGCTCTTCAAATATTCCAAATACCTCGACCCTAATAGACCCTAGTAGTGTAGTCTAGCAAACCGCTATGTAACCATCGATCGGGTGTCGCTTTGGCGGATGGTGATGTTCTCCCAACTGTCGCCAACACCCCTCCCCCTTCTTTTTCAAGGACCATTTGGTGATATATACATTAATAAAGGACAGCAATGTATGCGTTGACAGTGGGTGGTCTGGCGATTAGCGCGCTGACCGTGGTCGGGCTCTACCAGCTCTTTACCGGCCAGGGCGAGTCGTTTAACGTTGGCGAGTTCTTGATGAACACCTCGCCGTATATGTGGGCTTCTCTGGGCATCGCGTTGTGCATCGGTCTTAGTGTCGTCGGTGCTGCTTGGTAAGTTGTTTGGGCTGCGGCCATTCGGGGGCTAACAAGCGTAGGGGTATCTTCATTACTGGTTCCTCGATTCTCGGTGCCGGTGTCAAGGCTCCGCGAATTACCACCAAGAACCTGATTAGCATTATTTTCTGCGAGGTTGTCGCTATTTATGGCCTTATCATGGCAATTGTGTTTAGTGGTAACCTGTCCAGCGTCAGCGGTGGCGCTATCTACTCCAAGAACAATCTCTACAATGGTTACGCTTTGTTCTGGGCCGGGTTGACGGTCGGCGCTAGCAACTTGGTGTGCGGCGTGGCCGTAGGTATTACTGGTGCGACCGCTGCCATTTCCGATGCGGCGGACTCGACTCTGTTCGTTAAGATATTGGTCATTGAGATTTTCGGCTCCATCCTCGGCCTGTTTGGCCTTATTGTCGGCCTGCTCATGGCAGGTACCATCTCCGAGTTCAAATAAACCCTCCCATGCATATTAAAATGAATAGAAACTGTAATATTCGGTCCATTCCAGCTCTTGAGTTCTGGTGATCTTCAACAGCTCTTTAGTACCGGTCTGGCAATCGTCAATATCTCTTTCGAGTTCTGTATACCAGTGGGGTAATTTCAATGATACATTCTTAGGTTGATTAGCCTTCGTCATCACAGCCTATCCGATGCCCGTCTAGAATAAAGTATACATAACATTGATACATAGTTCTTCGTCATTTGTAATGTCATCCTGGATGGATGGTCTTTTATCGTCGCATTAGTAAGTAAATGTTGTCCTGCTTCAGGTTTGAAAGCTTTCTATAATTGCCCTCCAAGCACATGATCAGACCGCCAAACGAGCAGTACACGTTACTATAAAACCAAATTAGCACTCCTCGAATAATGGGGCTCACACTTACATCTTATCGCCTCCAGACTCCTCAAACTTGTAGATCACACCATACATGACATAGTCGTACTCGTCGGCCAGGGTGTGGTCTCCTGGCTTGGACTCTCGCCATGAGGTGACGCCCTCCTCCTCGTTGCCGTCCAGAGCCAGAGTCTGCGCAATAGCGACTGTCAGAGTCTGATTCTTAGCGACTGGGAAGAGCTCGCTGTTAACGTCGAGAATCAGCCGGACATCGGAGCTGGCAACCGACTGGGCCTGGATACGCGAGACACGGTCGTATCGAGCCGAATCTACAGACGTGATTTTGAAAATATCATCAAACAGCGTCGCCGACATTATTATGCTGTAGATTTGGGTGAAAGTCGAGGGTTGGTATTTTTCAATTTTTTTCCGATCCCAACGTATAACGCCGCACACCAAAAGGCGTCGTCCCAGAGATAACCCCGGTCAACCTTTGATAGTGGATTTCGACTCAAATGTTAAAATATTATAATAGCCAGAATTCGAGTGTTGACACTTTGGTACATGATATATAGCCTGTAAATTGCACTTATCATGGTTATATGATATGAGAAATGTGTATATTACCAGGGGGGGTAGATCTATTCCTCCTTCGCCTTAGGCAATGAATTCTAATCAAAGATTCTTTTTATTGCACTATCATGATGGAATGCAATCTACTGATATCTTTTGTTTTCATAGTAACCGTAGTCCAACTACAAACACTCCTGTAGAATAGCTAATGACCATCAATGAGTGTAGAAATGGGTAGATATCTGGCCGTATTATACCGTGGTGTTTACACAGATATCTACGGGTCACAATTCAATCTATCGGTACAAAATTGGGTATATCATGACAAGTAATTACCACTAATTCTGGGATACGAAAGCTCGCTAAACTAAAGCTATAGAAACTATTTTAACCACCGTATGAGTTATAAATCCATCAGCAGCTCAAACTTTCATAATGACCACGGTAGTGTCAAAGTATGGTACCCGGTAATTAAAATATCATAGACTGTAATCATTGGGGTGTAGGTAGGAGATAAGATGGGATTTGAGCACTTACAAGAATAATTCTATAAATTTACCATATTGACATTTAATATCCTAACGATTGTTGGTTCAATACCACGATTGTAAACTAGGTACAGTGTATGACTCGAAAGTTGCAAAAACTACAGCACCGTGTCATTGCAACAACTATAAGGGTATTAATAATTACTGAGAGTCCATTGCCTAGACGAAGGAGGACAGTAGGAAGCAATGTGATACTTATTTCTATTCACGATACTTTCAAAATCGTGGAATATTGTCATGAATTCATTGTACAAAACTGGAATTAATGGAAAACACTACAGATAACGACAACCAGTCCTACAAAAAGTCGACTAATCGCAGCCTGTTGTCTTTGTATATCCAGAATTAATACTTACCGGGTTGCGTATTGCAGTTGCTAACTATTGCTGGAAAACGGACTGCATGTCTTCCCTACAACTACCCGGCACTGTAGAGTCGGGTATTAAGGACAAGCTTTCGAACTCGTAATTAGTCGACTGATACTAGAAACAACCCAGCCACGAGTGTGGCTACAATTCTACCACCAAAGTACAAGAGTCTACCATAGCCTTGAATATACTGTCATGACTAGCATATCCATCTAGCAACTGTCTCGCCGAGTGAGAGTGATAAAGATCGTTTCCCAATATATTGACGTAAAAGGATAGTTTTGCAGCCCGGCGGGGACCCCTGAACACACGGCTGATGACATTCAATCTATTTCAACGCTCATATACTTGGCATAATAATTCATCTCAACGTGACACGTCACATGCGACGAGACGAGATGAGGATTTCATGTGTAACACCAAGAGCTCCAGATTGGAAACAGGAATTGAAAGTCTTACCGTCGGCATTGATAAGACCTACAACAATCTCTTCATTAGTAATACCAAGATCATACGACAAATGCATGCAATTACGAGCACCGCAGTCCGGTCTAGGCGGCCAAATTAAGAGACCTGTATAGGACAATAATTTCATGTCTGACGTGGGCAAAGTACCGCAAAATGAGTCCAATTACAGATATCTATCTTTGGCAAGGAACGAGGCATTTTGGGTGCAGGAATGCCACAATGTTTTAAATATCCGGAACGCGGTATGGGTGTATCGCCAGCCGGGCCATACAATCACGTCCTGCATACGGACGCTGTCAAGGAGGGCACCGCTTCCTAGCCTTTCCGGATTTGTGTAAATTTAGTGCAAAGGCTGGGTAATGCATCTACGACAAAAAACGGTTGTGTGTCAGTTGTATCCGATTGGTACATGTAATGCAAGTCTGTGATGATAGCCCCATTACTCTCGAGAACCGCCAAGACGACCCACTTGCCAGTGCCTAGTGCGGAGGGCAAGTTATTGGTATGTATCAAATGCCAATGCTCAATGGAGACCGCTTGCATCTGGAGGGATCATTCCAACCGGGATCCAGCTGTCTCAAAAGTCCGTTGTGTTGCTCCCGGTTTATTTACGGCCCTTGCGTGAGGTGAATGCCACCGGCGGACGGTCTTCTAGTTGCATCTTATGCATATTGCGCGGCTGAGATCCCAAGGTTTAGCACCATTTGATTAAAGTCCGATACTGTAGAGCTACGTACGGGTGGGAAATGAGACAACTGCATCGAACGGTCCAAGCGTGGCTTTGCTCCTTTGAGCAGTGGGTGGTTTACAGAGACATGGACACAAGGGGGAGTTTTTGTTTGCCAGGGTTATGTTGTAGACACAATTAGATTGTTTGAGGTTATGTTTTAATTTAAGATTCAACCGTTTTTACCTATTTGGGACGAATCGGGACAATCTCCAAGTGTAATGACGCAGAACGGGTGCAAAAGCAAAAGTCCCACCCCCCAAAGGAGAAAAAATAAATAAAGAATTTCGGGTTAGGGTTAATTGCGGACCTTTGGAAAGTATATCCACGGTTGAGATGGTAGAGGAGTAGAAATGGTTATGAGGAGTGGAGGGGAAGGGGGAGGGAATGGTGGCGACAATCTGATGACCTCTCCCTTGTGAACGACATGTCGTGAATACTATTGATCTTGGGATGTGAGGCGGGTGTTCTTGTACAGGAGGCTGAAACAGAATGCCTCAGACTTGTACTTGCTCTATCGGTGGTGAGTCCCCGAACTGCCAACGACAAGAGAGGTAATTTATGGTAATTTTACGTTTTGGGATCGCCCATAGTACGACCACCCAAACGATTGGAGTGAAAGTTTGTTGCTCCAAGGGGAGTTATGATTTGTGATAAACTAGCTATAGGCATGGGTTCCTACGGGTGGGCACATCCCACTAAAACAAGAGCAGGAAAATTTTTTCTGGTCGGACGGAATATAGATAAAGCACATTAATACCGGTACGTACGGGTTGCCGTTGCGTTCCGGACTCCAATATAGGTAGGTTATGGATGTCTACGAAAATGAGGGGGCTAAAAAAAAAAAAAAAAAAAAAAGACAAGCAATAGAAACGTGAGATGCAGCCGGAATGTGCCTATAGCCGCATGGCATGCGGCTACGCAGCGCGAAAAGGGGTAGAGGGGACGGGTGGTCACGGTACCAGATGTACTCAGACGCTCGATTTGTAACAGTAGGCTGGAGCCCACGAGCGGTATGTAGCTGACCTGGCCTGCTAAGACATGGCCAAAAAAAGCAACGTACCACAAGAGCCTCGGTTGATATAAGGATTTGGTAATTATTTTTGAATATTTTCTATTTGGAGTTATAAACAGCAAGGTCACCAGATGGGGACAATTAGCAATGAGCACCAATAATTTTGCCAATAATTTTGTATTGTGGAGATGGTGCCGTGGTGAATAATATTGGCCCGGCTAAAGTTAATACCATGGTTAAAGGGGCCAGGTGAATCAATCAGCCGCACGGATCAGAGGGGAGGAAAAAAATTTTGCAAAAAAACCATAACGGTTTTAAGACACAATGCGAGGCGACATAAATTGAGAGGGGATGATGACAATAAACAATTAATGCAATGTATCACGGGGAATTGGAGGAACCAAAATTCGTGGGTACGTATTTTTCTTTTGGACCGTCTTCCGAACGATTACGTTTGCTTGGGGGTTGTGTCACCAAGAGTTTGTATACCGCCGAATAAAGAAACGCTATAGGGGGGACGAGGGCGGAAGGACATTCCAATCGGTGTTGGAGGTTCCCAATGTCTGTGAAGAGAGACCTTTTCATAAAGGCTGCGGTTGAGACCTTGACATCATATTTTTGGGTTAGAGGGGTGGTTGCTCCATGGGGCCAAGCTTTACATATTGAGTACAATCGTACGGGCGTTGGAATTAAGGGGATCGAGAGATCAGTACGGGGCAAGTCCGAGTGGCCCAATTGGTACAGATTGAGGGTCCGCACGGCGCACGAGGCAAAAAACCAATGATGAACGGACTAGACATGAGGATCGTTCCGGTTTGTAGAGCCAATGCGACGCAAAAAATAAAAAAATTTTCATGTAGAGCCCCCAAATCCATTCTTTGCAATCCCGATGAAGAACCCTTGAGATCCCCACCGACCATCCAATGTACGACCCGACTGATCATATGCTTGAGACCAGGTACGGGGGGACGGGTTTGTAAAAAAGGGGTAATAGAGGGGAAATAGAACAAGACCTGCGAGGCGGGATGGCAGGAGAATGTTGCTCGTAACCACGTACCAAGGGTGGAACTAGAATGCCGGGGCCCATGGTGGCTCATGATCACCACCGCAAGGTGTCATAAACGCAATAGATTTGAGGAGAAGGGAGGAGGCATTTGCAGACAGGTTTGTGGCGAGTGTGACCAGGCAGCAGCAGGCAACAGGCAGCCGGCAGCATATGGGAGAGACCAACCAGCGGGTGCAGGCGGCAAGAAGAGACCCCGATACTCTTGGGTGGTGTAGTGTCGTGTACCGCTGCTCACGGGCTGCTCCTCCCCTGGCCTAGTTAGGCAACGGCCCCTCCAGCCAAGGCTTAGAAACGAGCACCCGGTATGGGATGTTGCGGATGCACCCATTTAACACCCACATCGACGCACAGAAATATTGACTGGCGTTATTTGTGCTCACTCACATATGGAACCGGAGGATTTTCCCTGGTTTAGGGAGCCGGGGAATCCACTGCTCGTTTGACCGGTTACGTATGTACAGATTGTATACCCCAACCAACCAACATTGGTCACCCGCATTACATGTACCAGGTAGACGAATAGGGATGATTGAAAGGATTGATGATAGCGCCGATATGCTGCCGCTTGTGATTGAAGGCGATAATACTGTGGATCTGGTTTGAGGCAACTAATACATTCACCATCAATCCCGTAAACGTTGCAGCGTGGCTGTAAAACTCGTAATCAAATCACTCTACGTACTACGGACTACGGACTAGTGTAATCGGGTACCAAGTGAGGCTGGCTCCGATGGTTTAATTTGGGTGGGATAGGAGTTTATTTTCTACTGCTATGACAACCTTCCTTGGAAGGGGTATGCGGCAGGGCATGTGCCTGAGAGGCCCAGCTTGCTCCCCAGCTGGTTGGCGGTTTAAGGGGGGACCCTAGGCGGCACGTCATTCACTTACATAACTCACGAGGGGAGCTGTTAGTAACTGGGCGTGATTGCTTTTGGCCACGCTATTCAAGACACTAGACGCATAACGTGCATGTATTGTCGTGCATAAGGTTGATGGAGATATATGGAGAAGGTGAACACATCCAAAATACCCCCGTAGAGCAGTATATCGTTTCTCCTCGGGTCATCGGGTTACTTTTTTGGGGGCTGTTCTCCTCATTCTCTGGACTTGTCCAGTGATTAAATGATTGATTGCTGAGGAAAGGCACATTTCAAACTAATCTCACCCTTGATTTACTAAGGTTTGGTACTCCCCAGCTATTACGTATTGCTCTTTATTGGGCAAAACGGGCCCCCTCCCACCCACCAGAAAAAAAAAAAGGTGAACCTTGAAAAATGGTTTTGAAGTTACACGGGAAAAAGCAACCGACAATGTACGTATCCACAGACACTCTGTACAGAGAGAGAGTCATTCAAAAAGTTCTAGAATCAAAAGAAACGCCCGGAATCAGAGGGTATACGCATATTCGTACGATTATACATTACAATATCCGTGGACGGGATATGGTGAGCACAAGAGGCCGGGCTGAATTGATGGTACAAAGTATTCCATGGTACACGAGAGAGACAATTCCGGGCGGGAGTTGATAGGATCGATTGAATGTTGAAGAAGAAGAAAGAAAGAACGGCTTTCAGTACGTATATCCACGGCAGGGAAACCATCGTACACATAGCCACGACTCAACCTCACATTATGTTTTTTTTTTTTCTTTTCAAACTCTTGGGTTCTGCCCTGTATCGCCGCCGCGGCGGCGGCCGCCGTTTGATTTCGATTTATTATACACCGCCTCTCTTATAAGAATCACCGATCCTGCTTTTTGCGGATCACACTACACACTTTTACTGTTCCATTGAATCGACAAGGGGCCAACAGTATTGGAAGGACCCAAAAAATAACTGGAGGGGTATCAACAAGCTTAAATAGTAGGGGCCCTGCCAAACCTATCTTTCCAACGCTGTTATTATAGTTGATAAGACGATAATTTATTTATATATAGTGTCTACCGGCCGTCTTTTGAACAGAGTATATGCAAAATAATGTCGAGGATACTATTACTGTGAAACGAATACGAATACGAACGACCTTAATTTACGAAATCAACGAAATATAGATTTGGTATCGACAATGATGACGATATATCCTACCCCGGCGCCGCTGGATCGATTCCAGTCGTCTCGCGATACGATACCTGCTCCTACTAACAATCAACTGTTCCACGCCAATGGGGCCAGTTACGACAATGTGCCCAGTCTCCCCAGCCTGCCAAACCTGCCGGCCCTGCCCAATCTGGGCGCCGAGGTGAACCAGCGGTTGAACAATCCTAGTAATATCAGCAATGGATACCAATTCAGTGCTACCCACCAATCGCAGCAGCCGAATTCGTGCCCTCCGTCGGCATATTTGTCGTACAAGCCGCCGACCAAGCCGACCAAGCCGTCAAAAGCGCTCAAGTCGATCTACTACAATAACGTGGCCAACATTGTGTGCCTGTTTTGGTTCAACTCGCAGAGCGCCATCAATGCAGCGTTTGAACGGTGTCTTGCCCTCACTTCATCCAACACGAACACGTCGGGATCCCATGCATACCTCAACAGCCAGTACACGCAAGCCATCAACCAGCTGTCTCCACTGACGGCTGCATCGTCCCAGTTCAAGCAGTTCATCTCCAACGTTATCTCCCAGACGCAATTGCCGCCGACCGCCGTCTCGCTGGCATTGCTCTACATATACCGGCTCAAGCAGCGGTCCCCGTGCCCCATTATTGGCGCCGCCAACTCTGAGTACCGAGTCTTTTCCGTCGCGCTCATTCTGGCCAACAAGTTCCTGGACGACAACACTTATACCAACAAGACGTGGGCCCACATCACCATGCTGCCGCTGCGCGAAATATCCGCGATGGAGATTGAGTTTTTGACCAATATGAGGTACTCGCTCGTGGTGGAGCGGCCCGAGTGGCTTGTGTGGCAGGACCAGCTCAAGACGTGGCTCAATGTGGCTCACCAGGCGGCCGTCCTGGGCCATCCAGTGCCCACTCCGCCTACTCCTCAACGCTCCCTGGTGCAGCCGCCAAGTCAGACTCAGACTCTGACCCAGCAGAGGACCCCCCCGACAACGGCTGCCGTACCGGTTACTCCTGTTGTCGCACCTGCACCTGCATCCACGACCAACACGACTGTTACTAATACCGTTCCGTCCAAGCTCCTCGCGGCCAACTATGGCGCTGGCTCCATGCCCCAGCTGGCTCCGCCCCAGTCGGCGGCCACGACGCCGTCGCGACGGGCCCTGAAGCGCATCCTCCACGAGTCGCCCAACTCGGCCAAGCGCATCAAACGCCAGACCACGTCCCCGTATGCACCTCTGTACCCTGTCACCAGGCTGACCTACCCTCAGCAACAGCAGCAACTGAACCCCCAGCAGCACCAGCAACAAACCCAACCGCCCCAGTACTATTATGTGCTCAAGAAGCAGTACCCACCCTCGCCCCGCTACGGGTCAATCCCGTCCTACTACAACCAACCGCCGACGTATGCAAACACCCAGTTTGAGCTCCAGTATTACATGCCTCAGCAGTACACCCCCAACCAGCATAACCACCACCACCATCACCAGTTGCAACGAACCCACAACTCGCCAAACTAATTGTTTTTTATTATTTATTACTATTTATAATGAGTTATGTCGCCTAACCCTTTTGCATTCTATAGAGAAATGTATATTATGACAAGTACCGGCCGTATCTCGATGTGGCTACTGGCAGCTAACGGTCGTGAGGGGCTCTCATCAGCTCACGGCTCCGCTGCAGCTCCAGAAGTAATTGTGACGTCTTGGTGCGGAGCGGTGCCACGCGAACCCGCCATGGGATTCTCCCCTCATCGATCCGGCCTAGATTGTTACATGTAACGCAACCCTGCAGCTCCTCGTATCAAGTACCCCAGAACCGATGTACAGGGGCCACGGAGGCCCAGAGCGTCCCACGGAGGCTCGCGGCCGTGTACCCGGAGTTCATGCCAATTATTGCCCTGCAGCGTCGATTAGCGGGCCCGCCGCACGGATCGAGAGAACCGTTGCTGCTTTATTAACGTTAATTCACTTTGGTTTATATAGGGCCCTCCACGGGCCCAAACCGTCTAGACAAGACCCAATTCTTGGGCATACGGCAGTTAGTCTAGCTAGTCTCGCCATTCGAGGGCCAGCCCTCGAGCTCCCGTAGTTGGGGGTTCCACCCCCAAACCCCCGGCAGCTGTTACGGGGTTCTAGGGGCGGAGCCCCTGCTACAAGGGGGTCTGGGGGACTGGTCCCCCAGGTCAATTGCTCGGGTAGTGTATTCGAGAGCTCCCGTAGGTGGGGGCTCTGCCCCCAACCCCCCGTTACACACTTTGTTACGCGTTGGGAGGTTTCGTTACAGGCGGCCGGCCATTGGCTCTAAACTCGGTGGTTGGGTGGTGCGCGCGCTGGTAGGAAGACCCAAAGTACGCCGGATCACAAGAGTGCAAAGTGACACGATAGAGCAATGAGCACACAATTCATCAACAAGTCGGTGCGACTGACATTGAGCGATGCGACGCAGCTGATAGGGCGAGTCGACGGGGTGGACAACGGCCATCTGACGCTCGGGGACGTGCGGTACCTGAACATTGACGGCGGCGTTGTCGGGGAGCAGGTCAAGTCACGGCTGGTGGTCCAGGGCAGCGACATTACTGATCTGGACATCTTGCCGGAGAAGAAGCCCGAGCCGGAGCCGCAGCCGTTCGTGGACCCGGCGATTCTGTCCGCGGCGCCGCTCAAGCCCGCGGCGCCGGAGGAGGAGGACGGGGAGAGCAGCGGCGAGGAGGTGACTGCTGCGTACACTGCGTCGGAGTTTATGAGCGACACGTCGTCGTACCCGCCGTCTGTTGCGGGGGGTAGTAACACGCCGCGGAAGCGTAACAACCGGCGTAAGGGGAACCAGCCGGCGCGTAACGGAGGAAAGCCAATTGACTGGGAGACGAACGACATTAAGGCGACCGATTTTGATTTCCAGGCCAACCTCATGCTGTTCGACAAGAAGCAGGTGTTTGACGAGATTCAGCAGAACGACCTTACCGACCCGCAGTTGCGGCTGGTGGCCCACAATAAGAACACTAGCAACCCCCACTTTGTAAAGTACGGCCATCGGGAGATGGTTCTGGATAATAAGAACGCCGAGACGTACGAGCCCAAACCAGAGAAAGGGTTCCGGCCGCGGGATCCGCTGCACTTTGCCATTGCATCCAATCTCAAGCACTGCCCGTGCGCGTCCCCGGTGCAGATTGTAGAGCTGGAGCACCAGAGCCGGGAGTGCGGCATTTCGTCGCAGGTCCTGGCGGAGAATGCGGGACGGGGTATTGCCCAGATTGCGGTTAAAGTGCTGGGCGGGGCGGCGCGGTTCACGGTGCAGAACCACAATGCAAAGCCATTGGTCATTGTGCTGGTGAGCGGTACCTCTGCTACCGCAGGGGCCCGGGCATTGGCAGCAGCACGACACTTGGCGAACCGACAGGTGTTGGTAGTGGCGGTGTTGGTCGGGGTCCCCGATGACGGGGCCAACAATTTTGGAGAGACGGGATCAATGAGCAAGGAGGTCAAGGACCAGCTGCGGGCGTTCCAATGCTCCAACGGGCGGGTCGTGACGCGGCTCGAGAGCCTCATGTCGACCCTTGCTACCTACGATTCGCCGCCAGAGCTTATTATCGATGGGCTGCAGGGGTATCAGATGACGGTGGACGATCTGTGGGATGAGGACGCCACGATGATGCTGGGGCTCATTGACTGGGCGAACCGCGAGCGGGCCGGGGTCATGTCCATTGACATTCCGTCGGGGCTCGACCCGTCGACAGGGCTCCCGTCCGCGTCCAAGTCGTCCAAGTCGTTTGTCCACGCCAAGTGGGTAGCGGCATGTGGCGTGCCATTGTCCGGTCTCATCAACGCCGTGACTTCGCAGGCGGTGTCCCGGGACCAGTGGACCGTGTTCGCGGTTGACATTGGCTACCCACGGGCCCCTCTCAAGGCGTCGTCCTCGTCATCGGGGTCCGGCCACCACCTGTCGGCAGGCAGCGCCGCGGCGTCGGGCAGCACTGACTCGAAGAAGACCTCCTCGTCCCTGCGCAAGCTCAACAAGATTTGGTTCGGCTCTGAATGGGTCGTCGAGCTGACGATTGAGTCGTTGTAAACCCCCCGGTCAGCCGCACCAGCCGCACCCAGCCGCACCGACGATGATGAGCCGCACCATCTTGGGACAAATCGGGGTGGGTACCTGCGCGCGCGCACGATTGGGGAACCCCCCAAAAGCGGGAGAATGTGCGCCCCTATCGAGCCTTGTAAAACCCACCACCTCAATTCCCACCTCCTTAATTTGGTGCCTCCCTGCCGTTTACTTTAGCCCGTGTGTACCAGAGCGCTGTTTCGTCTTCTTGATCCGTCGCGCCGTACGAAGAAGCACCAGAGGCTAGTTTTTGGCGAGTGAATTGCACGTGGAGCTTACGTACCAAACCGTAGAAGAAGAAGAGACGACGCGGAGACATGGGTGGTTGCTGTAGTATATGTTCGCCACAGCCCTCAGAGGGCCAGTACACGCCGCTGTTGCAGGAGAACGAGCGTGAGGCTGTTTCCGTGCTGCTGCGATACCTGGACAATGTGAGTAGACCCTGTTTGCCGTAGCTGTAACTAACCGGTGTAGCGAGGGGAAGTGGACTTCTTCTCAGATGGCCCCCTCAAGGCCCTTACCACGCTGGTGTACTCTGACAACCTGGACCTCCAGCGGAGCGCCGCGCTGGCGTTTGCCGAAATTACCGAGAAGTACATTCGCCCCGTGAGCGCGGAGGCGCTGGAGCCGATACTGCTGCTGTTGCAGTCGTCGGACGTGGAAGTGCAGCGTGCGGCGGGTGCGGCGTTGGGAAATTTGGCGGTCAACAATGACAATAAGCGGCTCGTGGTGGAGATGGGCGGGTTGGACCCGCTAATTCGACAAATGATGTCCCCCAACGTGGAGGTGCAGTGCAACGCGGTCGGGTGCATGACCAATTTGGCGACCCATGAGGATAATAAGGCCAAGATTGCGCGATCGGGGGCGCTGCTGCCGCTGACCAAGCTGGCCAAGTCGAAGGATATGCGGGTGCAGCGCAATGCCACTGGAGCGCTGCTCAACATGACCCATTCGGACGAGAACCGTCAGGAGCTGGTCAATGCCGGCGCTATTCCGGTGCTGGTATCGCTGTTGAGTAGCACGGATGCCGATGTGCAGTACTATTGCACGACGGCGCTGTCGAACATTGCGGTGGACTTTGATAACCGTAAGAAGCTGAGCCAGACGGAGCCGCGGCTGGTGAACCATTTGGTCAACCTGATGGGCTCGTCCTCGCCGCGGGTCCAGTGTCAGGCCGCCCTGGCGCTGCGAAACCTGGCCTCGGACGTGAACTACCAGGTGGAGATTGTGCGGGCAGAGGGCTTGCCACACCTGCTCAACCTGCTCCAATCGAGCCACACGCCGCTCATTCTCGCCAGCGTGGCGTGCATTCGTAATATTAGCATTCATCCGCTCAACGAGGCGGCCATTGTCGAGGCGGGATTCCTCAAGCCGCTTGTTGACCTGTTGAGCATTTGTGACAATGAGGAGATTCAGTGCCACACCATTTCGACCCTGCGTAACCTGGCCGCGAGCTCAGAGCGCAACAAGATGGAGATTGTCGAGGTTGGCGCGGTGGCCAAGTGCAAAGAGCTCATTCTCAAGGCGCCCCCTTCGGTGCAGTCGGAGATGACTGCCTGTCTTGCCGTGCTCGCGTTGGGCGACGAGCTCAAGGGCACCATGCTCTCGCTGGGCATCATTGACGTGCTCATCCCGCTAACCCAGGTCGACAACATTGAAGTCCAGGGCAATTCAGCCGCTGCCCTGGGCAACCTGAGCTCCAAGGTGGGCAATTATGACCCGTTTGTCAACGCGTGGACCACTCCGTCCGGCGGCATTAAGCAGTTCCTCACCAAGTTTTTGGAGTCTCAGGAACCCACTTTTGAGCACATCGCCGTGTGGATGATCCTGCAGCTGCTGGAGAGCGAGGACAAGCGTCTCCACGAGCTCTTCTTGCAGAGCGACGCGATTGTTAAGAGCATTAAGGCCCTGGCCAGCAAGGAGCCCTCAAAGTCGGCCGCCAAGGACCAGGACGAACACACGTATGCCTCGCAAATGGCAGTCCCTGCTCTCGCCAAACGGGTATGTAGCCTCCTCTAGAGTGTAGTTAATTTATTTTGTTAAACGTTTGACCGCCAGCTACTTGTACATGGATATCCATGACTATCTGCTCTAAACGCTACTAGCCATTGAATTTTCTGAGTAGCTAATTGCCGTTGCTAACCATGTTACAGTTATCCTTTGTAACGGCTTGTTACGGCGTAACCAATTGCGTCGCGGGGGTTTGGGGGCTTTGCCCCCACCTGCGGGAGCTCGAGGGCTGGCCCTCGAAGACACTACGCGACCAATTGACCTGGGGGACCAGTCCCCCAGACCCCCTGTTAGCAGGGGCTCCGCCCCTAGAACCCCATTAATTAAACCTACTAACAATATCCTTCCAAGAAGGATCTACGGTATTAGCTATCGCGTTTACGATTCTCCGTGGTTGGTGGTATCGGTTGGGAAGTGAAATTTACCTCTCCCCAGCGACACTACGATGGATGCGGCAGTAGCAGCGTACCATGAGGCGTACGACGCCGTACAGGCGGACGAGGACAACCTCGAGGCCTGGGAACAGCTCACTGTGGCGATTGACGCGGTTGTGCCGTTTATCGCCGGCTCTGAGAAGCGACATGGCCTGACGGTGGACTCGGTCAAGTCGATCTACACCCGCTTCCTGTCGAAATTCCCCCTGCTACACGGGTACTGGCTCAAATACATCGAGGCGATGAAGACGCTGAGCCCACGGGAGGTCAAGGATATCTACGAGCGCGCCGTGGCGAGCTTCCCCAACAGCGTTGACCTGTGGGTCGCGTACGCTGGCTTTGAGGAGTCGGCTGAAATCAAGCAGCAGCTGCTCATCCGGGCCTGCGAAAAGTGCGGGCTCGATTTCCTGGGCCATCCAGTGTGGGACGCTCGACTAGAGGTGGAAAGAGCGCTGGAAGGGGACGTCAGGCCCATCTTTGAGACCATTATTCGCATTCCAATGCATCAGTACGCGCGGTACTTTGAGGAGTACTCCAACATGCTCAATGAGGAGGAGAAGGCGGAAGCGAACGAGACTTTTGCCTCGACTCAGGCCAAGACCTCGGAGCGATGGGCTTATGAGGCCCATATTGCGCGCAATTACTTCCATGTCCACGAACTCGACGCGGATGAAATCGACAATTGGAACTCGTATCTTGATTATATCGAAGAAGTGGGTGCCCGGGACGAGATCAAGGCGCTCTATGAACGGGCGTTGGTCCCGGCGGCGCTGTACGACTCGTTTTGGCTGCGGTACATTCGGTGGATGATCCGCAACGAGGAAACCGAAGAGGAGATTAGAAATGGGTTCCGGAGAGCCTCAACGGTGTTTGTGCCGAGTGCCCGGCCCCTGATCCGGTACCAGTGGGCCATATACGAAGAGTCGGTGGGGCAGCTAGCCAGAGCCAAGGACATATATGACGTTATCCACCAGTCCATACAACCCGCTAATGAGGACCATGATTGGTATGTCCAGCGATTGAACCTCGAGCTTCGAGCTGGGGGGGTCAAAGCAGTGACTGAGCTTTGCAATTCTCTAATAGAAACGCACCAGCAGCCACCCAAGAAAAAGAAGAAGACTTCGGGGGGTCAGAACACGGCCCAGTCCTCGTCTCCTTCGGTTTCCTATGCGGTATGCAATACATACCAGGCGGTTACGATCCTTTATAGAGTGGAACACAAGCTCAAAAAGGCCCTGGGGCAGCTAGAGTCGATGTGGGAAGAATGTAATTGGAACCGGTACTACGTGGTCAACTATTTCTGGCTCATGTTAACCGCTGCACACGATGATGAAGGGTTACATGTGTTGTGGGAAAGAATAGTTGGCGAATGCCCCATCCCGCCGTTGCTCATTGAGGACCTAAGCAGCCTTTACATGGACTATTTGAAGTCCCACTCAACAAGCCCAGAGGCAATGAAGCGCCTCATGCAGGTAGACATTGAGACCAATGGCTTCTTCCCACTACGCAAGCTTACCCATAAAAAATACGAGGGGAACGTTGACCATCGGCTGGTGCTGGAGAACGGCCACCCGGGCATAATTGTTGAACCGAGCGAACAGTATGCAAGGGCAACGTCCAAGTCTGGGCTATCGCCTGTACTCGAAAGGTATCTCCAAGAACAAAAGAGATATCTCAAGTAATTCTCCTTATTTATTGTAATATTGCTAGATTTTGACGATTCCTATACTACAAAGGTCAGCCAATGTCTCCCTGGCGACCAATGAGCCGCACGCGACGAGGCACCCGGCAATACTCGTTCAC
Source organism: Blastobotrys malaysiensis (assembly GCA_030558815.1). Taxonomy (NCBI): domain Eukaryota; kingdom Fungi; phylum Ascomycota; class Dipodascomycetes; order Dipodascales; family Trichomonascaceae; genus Blastobotrys; species Blastobotrys malaysiensis. Next base: position 42,371 of record JAKTQL010002494.1, read on the forward strand.
TTTTGGTACCCCAAACGCGGTGATTAGACTGATATGTTTACAGTTGGCACATACCTTTTCAACCAGTCCATTGTCCACAGCACGGCAAAACCCAACGTCTAGACTAGTCAAGTGATGGCAGTTGGCAATAAGTCTGAGCGAGTCCGAGGTAACCAATTGAAGGGAGTTCATGTTGAGTGTCACTAGGGTCGCTGCAGAATGGGCTAATAGTGCCGACAAGGCATTGTCTCCGAGCCCAATACACTTTTGTAGGCTCAAATTGTTGAGACCAGCGTTGGCGGTGAAATTGACAAAGAAATCAGCAACGCCTTCGTCGGTGAGCTGATCGAGATACTCGAGCGACAAGCTCCGCAAGTTTGATGATTGCAATAGACCTGTAAGGAAGCGATCAGTAAGTCCAGTGCACCCGTCAAGCTGCAATTCTTCCAAAGTGTCTCCAGAAACACCCAAAATGTTCAGCACAATGTCATCGGTCACTAATTCATCTGCCGACTCTTCAGTGGCACCGAGATAGGTCAATCCAAGCTCCTTAAGGTTAGAAAACACCGAGAGGGCGTCAATGGCACTCGGATCGTCCAACCCCGAGAGTCGATGAAGACCAAGTTTACGAATATTCGGGCACTTCTCCACCAGCGCGAGAATAACCTCAGTGTTGATTCGATGAGTGTTTTTCACCACAAGAGCCTCGAGCCGGTCCCCCATCAGATCAAACACCTCAATCCACGTATCCTTTGAGATCAGAAACGGGCCATCAAGATGGATACTACGAAGGTTGCCCAGCTTGGTCGCCAGCATTATAAGGTTTTGGTTAGTCAACTGACCGCACATGGCCAGGTTTAGGTGGGTCAAGTGAGGGCAAAACGCTACGACCCAGTCGTACGCCTGCGGGGTCAGCTTGGAGCAATCCCAAAACTCGAGGCTCGAGAGCTCGCTCGACAAAAATAGTTTCACCGTTGCATCGTTGAGCTGGCGGTTTCGGGTCAGAATCCGGCCAATTCTGTTCATATTGTGGGCGCTAATCCCCCCCAACGCATCAACTTGGTCAATGTGCTTGGATATCACCTTGATACACAAATCCTGCAAGGTCGGGATATGTCCAATCTGGTGTCTATCGAGCAATGCTGCGGCCGCTCTTTTACGCTGCTTTTTAGCGCCCCGCTGAGCTTCCTGTTTCTGCCGCCGCTGGACGGCCAGATACTCTTCACCGCAGGCCCTACAGAGGATACCGCCACCGGTTAAACTCACCGAGTAAACCGACACTTTAAACTCCGTGCCACAATGACTACAGGAACGGATCCCTTGGTCGCGATCCGCTTCCTCGTCGCTCTCATCGTCCTCCTCGAACCGTCTCTTTTCCCGCGCTCGGGCTCTGATCCGGCCCTCCTCGGTCTGCTCTTCCTCCTCTTGCTGCTGTGCATTCTCCTGTTCTTCCTGGGCCTGTCGGCGGAGATATCTCTGCCTGATATCGCCGGCGTTGATGCCTTGCTCTCGAAGGAACGAGGTGAGAGCAGAGTTTGGTCCTCTGACCTCCTCTGGGGCGTTTTCGGGCTGTTCGGCCTGTCGTCGGCGGCGCAGCAGAACCCTATACTTGGTTAGTTTGTGCCGTTCAAGCGCTTTGTGACTTACATGTCGTTTCGGCTAACCGGTACGCGTTCGGGGCTCAATCTTCTTATCAGGTCGCCACCCGGCGCCCGATGGTGATCCGACACTACGACAATACGACAAGGCGACAAATAACCTTAACCTTGTAATTGTTCGCTTCTGTTTGAAAAACTCTAATCTCAATTAGCTCTTTAATCTTCGCCGGTACGGCCATTGTTCGGATGCGAGTGATTCACCATATGTGAGGATTAATAAATTATATTATAGTGGTAAAATAATTATGACAACAAGTTAGAGATCTTAAGCTTCTCCTCGGCCGGTTTGGTTGAAATTACCGGCGATGGCTCATTAGTCTCCATTGGAGAGCCCGAAGTTGAGGTCGAGGGAGGCGGAGTGGTCGTAGAGTCGCTAGCATGCTCATTAATGCCGCCCAGCTTGAAATTGCCCCCGGTAGGCGATTGTCCTGGGGTAGTCGAGGAGGGGTACCCCGATATGCTATGCCGGTGGTAGTTTTGTGGCGGGGCCAGCGACGGGCTAGTAGACTGCTGCTGGTGCGGATGATGCGACTGCGGCGTCTGCGGCGATGGCTGCTGCTGCCGGTACGCGGGCTTGAACAGCGACGAATTGGGGGATCCTCCGCCATTGGCCGCCCCAGTTCCACCAAGCGGCGGAAGCGTGGTGGGAATGTCATTATTAATGGGCGGAATGGCAGAGTTTCGGCGCGACGTGCAGGTAGAGTTGGACAGCGAGTACTTTGACAGCGAATGCAGGTCCTCATTGTCCGATGCCGACGAAATACCCCCTATCGAGCTTGCCCGCGACGAGCTGTACCCGGTTGAAGTGGTGTTGATGGAGACCCGCCGCGAGTATGGAGTGTTGGGGAACAGCGTCGCGTCGTCGAGGTGAGCCGTGCCACGCCGTCTTGACGATGAAAAGTGGTACGATGCGCTCGGCGTCGAGTTGGTGTTAGTAGGATTAGTACCGTTAGTCTCTGTCGCCGCATCTGGTCGCGGCGACGTGGGGGCCGGCGGCTGCTGATGAGGGTCCACGGTCGAGTTGAGCGACGACGCGGTGGACCGGCCAAACGCTCCGCCTGATCCGTCAGTATACGCCGAGTTGAACACGACTGGTGGCGCTTGGCCCGGGGCCGGTTGCTGGGGCAGTTGTTGCTGCGGCTGCTGCTGGAACTGTGGCTGAGAGTACGTAGACTGCTGATGCTGCGAAGCATAGGGCCCCAGATGCGATGGTGCCAGTGGGCGATGGTGGTGGCCCGGGGGCGGTGGGTGGTGGTACGCTTCCGAGTGGATATTCGGAAGCGACACACGGTGGCCCACTGTTGGATAATAGTTGAACTGATGCAGGTATGCGGGACCACCACCGGCTGAATGCGGGGGAGGTGGAGGAGCCCCGTGAGGGTGATGGATCGAAGGAGCTGGCTGGCCCGCTGCTACTGCCGGAGGACCCTGGTGATGCGGGGGCTGATGGCCCTGGGGTTGTTGAGCATGCGGCGGTGGCTGCTGCTCCATGGCCAAAGAGGCTCGCCGTCGCCGGTTAGCGCCGCCATTCCACCAGTTTTTAACCGCATTGTCGGAGCGCCCGTTGAGATGGCGGGCAATCTCGGCCCACTTTTTGCCATACTGGGCGACCAATTGCTCAATGTACATGCCCTCCTGATCAGTAATGGGCTCATGGTTCAGGGTCGGCTTGAGGTTCTGGTGGTACCGTTCACGGCACTGTTTAGGAGTCCGGGTCGCGAGCATTTGCGAGATGCGGACCCAATTCGAGGGTCCATGGTCCTTGATGAGCGCCATGAGCCGGTCATCTTCGCTCTTGGACCATGGACCTCGGCGCGGCGAGTTCGTCGATCCGCTCAGCGTGTGTGGAATTTTGGATAGTTGCGGCGACCCGCTATGGTATGTGGTGGTAGCGTGAGATGCCAAAGACAGGCTTTCGAGCGGTCGTGCTTGTTCCTCCAACTTGAACGACGGGGGACAAAAAAAAGCTAGCTAGCAACAACCGTGGCAACTGGTGAACCCGTCGCTAAAATTGCCAGTCTACCGTTTTAAGACCGGGCAAGTATAAGGGTATATATACAGGGATCACGCTAAACACACTCTCGTTAAGTCTAACCGAGAGAGACAAGCTTTTTTCCCCTCCTTCACAATCACAAGCAAAGGATAGCGATGGGTACGAAATCAAACAGCAAAGGATATCAAACCTTCAAGTCGGAGAAAAGGCGAATCGGGCAAAAGTTGGAGAAAAGGTAGGGGAGGAAGGGATGGGGTGAGAAAGGAAACGCACACTCTCTTTCTCTCAATCTTCTCTTCGCTCTCTCTGACTTTCTCTCCTTGGACAAACTTTGGGGAGTTTGCTGTGAAAGTTGTACAAGCCAAAAGCTGGAGCTTAATCCCTCGGGTCTGCCAAAAAAAGACAGTTATAGAGGGAAGGAAAATGGGGCTTCGTTCTTTAACCCGGGGAAAGGGAAAGGGCTGGAAGGGGGAGAGAAAACCTTATGGACAGCTCAGTAGCGAAGAGCTTTTCAAAACGTCTCCCTCCACGGTAGGTGACTTAGTCCCGTCCGTCAGAGTATGCAGGCCGGGTTGATACACAGAATATGAAGAGACACTGGACGGCAGGAGTCTCTCTATCCCTGTAAATTTAGCTCTTGTTCGGTTAATCCTGGACAGTTGGTATTTACGCGAACTGTCGCCGGTCGTTTGGCGTAGGAATTAATTTGTTGGGCGATTTCGGGTGGTGGGTATTTTAGTTCAGGTGACGTTACTAACGACTGGTATAATAAATGGGCGACACTCCGATCCGCGAATGGGTCTACTGGTGAATGGAAAGTGCCGGTAATACAACGTAACGGTGATGACAGGTTGAAGTAGGTGGAAAAGTAGCGAAAGGGAGAAACTGCCGGATGTAAGATGGAGAAAAAAAGTGACTACGGAAAACCACTCGACGCAGCTCAAAACTCGCACACTTAAAAACCGCAAGAGAAAGCCGATTATGCTGTAGACTCTCTCACACGCAGGTGCGTTATGCTGTAAGATGCCCCAGCAGATTGACGTTTGAGGACCTTTTCTTTTTATTCTCTGGCTTTTTTTTTTTTAATGCTCTCCCTCTCTGATCTATTACTTAAGGGATATGGAGATTAATACCCGATATTCCTTTTGGTACTTCGTGATGCTACATGTTTTTTATTAAAGCAAAAAGGGGTTGACAGAATACCACCAGAAGAGAAGAAAAAATAAATAAGAACTAATAATAATGTACCTAGTTACCAGCAGTAGCTAGTAGTATTCTGTAATACGTAGCAGTACTATCAATGAATCTATTAATTCAAACTACCCACATATACCCTAGGCCTTGACTGGGTTTAGCTGTCCTCTCCACCTCTCTCTCCTCTCTCTCCTCTCTCCTCTCTCTCCTCTCTCCTCTCTCTTTCTGTCTGGCTCACCCCCATCATCTTCTTCACTTCAACAGAAAGCGGCACCAAAAGTAATCCTCTCACACACTATAATAGTCATAGCACAAACCGGTTTTAAACGAAGTCGTTCAGGCCCTCTTTCTCGATTTTGACAACCGGAGAATGAACCCAAAGGAGAGAGAACCGGTAAACGTGTTTCAGCCAAAGAACAATCAAATCGACACATTGACCCACTACGGGTAAGGAACTCCCTCCCCCCTCACTTCGTACTTACAGCCCGTTTCAGTCTTTGTACCGAAAGAATTCAATTGATCGATCCATTCCCGCATACAATCGGAGCCAAACGGCTGGGCACCCCCTCTGCTGTTCTGAATCTGCCCCTATAGCGCAATCCCACTTATACGCCTACGGTGTTTCACCGGCTTTCGAACGGTTCGATCTATTGCATCGACCACTGTACCAGCACACAATCCGTAACTGTCTGGCCTTTTTCACGCATACTACTACAGTACATGGAGTACGCGTGGCGGAAAAGAAACCCCGGCAGCAGCAAAAAAGGGGAAAGGAAGTGCTGGCCCGTACGTGTAACCCCTCTTGGGTGCCCTGGTATTACATTTTGTTGCTGCTGCTGTACAGGATTAACCCTGTGCGTTGAGCGCCCTTGGAACGGGCCCTTGACAGGGTTAATCGGTTAGTACCCGTCAAGCGGTTTATTTTTTTTACTACAGTACTAATACCATTCACCTGCAGGGGAGGTACATTATGCAGACCTAATCCGCCGCCGAGTCTATGGGCGCAAAAGAAACCACCCAAATTTTGATCTGGAAAGGTGTAGTACTTTCTGTCTCTTGACTACTACAGGAGGCTAAACTGTGTATAATGTCGGTATCCGAGTCCGCCAAGGCGGTTATCCTCGACGTGGAAGGCACCGTGTGCTCCATTTCCTTCGTCAAGGACACGCTATTCCCGTACGTGCTCGACTATGTCCACAAGATGATTGGACCACTGAAAACTCTTCCGTCCGCTGCGGAGTCGGAGCTCGGCAAGTACCTCGACGAGTTCCCCGAGCAGCACAAGAGCACTCCGGCCGCACTGGTGGCCCACATTGACGATTTGGTGGCACGGGATGTCAAGGCCCCCTACCTTAAGGCGCTACAGGGGTATATCTGGAAGGAGGGCTATGAGTCGGGCCAAATCCGAGCCCCGGTGTACCGGGATGCAATTGATTTCATATCTGCTGCCACCGCCCCAGTGTACATCTACTCATCTGGCAGCGTATTGGCCCAACAACTCTTGTTCAGGCACGTAGACCATGCAGGATCTTCGCTCGATCTCACGCCTCGTCTTGCAGGGTACTTTGATACCAAAAACGCTGGGCCTAAAACCGATCCTGCGTCCTACCGTTCAATTGCTGGGCAAATCGGGCTCGCCCCCCAGACCATCGCCTTCTTCTCAGACAACCCAGCAGAAATCAGCGCCGCCGGTGAGGCGGGTTGGAACGCCTACCCGGTGATGCGCCCGGGTAACGCCCCGTTGCCTGACGATCTCACTCCGATTACGTCGTTTGAAAATGTCTAGACCGCCTTTTCCATCTGGTGCTCGATGTCATAAAACTCGCTTCCTCCCCCATTCATCGGGCGTCGCTAGTGATGGCCGCCACCTGCCACCTGCGATGGTAATAGAGATGCAGTATGCTATGATTTATACTGTATTACATGTAGAGTTTATACGTAGCCATATCCCGGCGTAACATGCTACATGTAAAGGTAGCCCTATAGCTACACTAAAGCAATAAGTACCTTGCATCATATTAATATATAGCCTATTGTACCTCTTAGCTGCGGCGTATCGAAATCGGGCCGTAAGTCTCGCAACCTTAGCGATACCTGTAACTTTAGGCTTTGGGGTAGGCACCTTTTTGAGATACCGGGCCGAGTGGAATTGAGGGTTGGCTATAACCGTTGAACTTTCAAAGGGTTCAGTGTCTTTTTGCGGTAATTTTAGATTCGCAATAAAATGAACTCCTACTACAGAGCGATAAAAGAGCACAATTGAATTTATCTACCAGATATGCTATTATAGGCCACACGCGTTACCGATGCCGGTGCACCAGTTACCAGTACGGCTATAGTATAAGCGGATTAGTTCCAACAGTTAGTTTGCCAAGGGCCTGGTACAAGGTATTACTTGCCAGTACAGTGGTAGTATAAGCTGATGAGTTGCAGCAGTTATTTTTTATTCGCTGATAATTGATTATCAATATTGGTGGTTACAATGTAAAGGCCTTTTGGTACCGTAACACACGTCATTGTTCTTCCTACGGTGCAAGGTGGGTCGATCGCTAGTTGTTGAGAGTACCCCCGGAATCCATCATCGAGATGCAATAAACCTAGTGACATGGAAAACAGTAGAAATGTTATATATTACGCGCTCTACTATAGCTACTCCCGAGCTGGTGGTTCCTCGTCATCGTCATCATGTCCATGTTCAAAGAGATAGTTGGCAGCAATCTCTTCGTTTTTGTCACAAATAAGATAGGCCTGCGCAGCCATCTCTCGCGAGAATCCCAGAGCAGTCAGCCGCTCAATTGCCTCGTTCTCCTCCGGGGTGATTCGAATCTCGTGCGTCGTCTCCCCGAGACCCTCGAGCCCTTCCTCGTCCTCGGCTAGTAGCCGAATGAACGCCTCTGGGTTCAGAGCAATGGCCTGGGCAAGCTGTGGGTTAGTGGCGGCAAGCTGCTGGACAAGCGGCTCTATCATTTGTGGCTGCTCCCGGATCAGAGTCCGCAGCTGCTCAAACTGAGGATGGTTGCGCAGTGCACTCAAGTCGCCACCACCCTCAGATCCAGCAGCATTGGCGGCCCGCGTAGGACCCCGGCCAGAGCCCTGCTGCGCAGCAGCCTCAAACAAGTTAACGTCTGTAGTCTCTTCGTCGCCCGCTTCAACGTCCTGTTGCTGCGGCTGAGCCTGGCCCTGCGCCTGTCCCTGCTGTCCCTGCTGTGGCTGCTGTGGCTGTCGCTGGAGATGCTCTGGAATACCAGTGAGAAGATACTCCACAGCCCGGTCCGGGTTGTTGAACGCAGCCCGCATAGCAGCCTCCACCTGGTCCCGTGGATACCCCATCTCCACCATGTTGTTCACCGCCACGTCTCGCGCCGACCCGGTGGCCAACGCCGAAGGATCGTTGAACACCTGCTCTGGTTCCCTCTGTGGCGCAGGCGTCTCAGTAGCGCCGGAGGACGCCGCAGCGGGTGGGGCGGCCGGCGCATTGGTCGAGACCGGGGTGGTTGATTTGTTGGCTGGCGTAGCCGGCGCCGCAGCGCTCGAGGCGCCGCTGGTAGGGGCCTTCTTGACCATGCAGATTACAAAGTCCTTCTCCTTCATGTTGTAGCTCTCAATTGTCCGATCATCCTGGAGTACCTTGCCTGTAGTTCAATGTAGCGCCACACAAAGAAAGACAGCAGCCACTGCCTCCCTTGGGTGATCCCGCCACCCAATTGTTAGCAATTCGTTACAGCGATAGTTACAGGGTGAGACTTACCAGAGAAGATGAGTTTCTGATCAGCGGCCTCCCAGCCCTTTTCCTTGCCATTCTTCTCCTTCAACGCCAGAATCTACGCTATTTGTTAGCGGCGCGCGGTCAAATATGAGCGGATACTTACCGTGTCTGTCGGCTCGATCTCGATCTGCCATTTATTCTGCTTGAAATCCTTCAATGTCAACTGCATTGTGCCGGTGGTTGGTTGTGTGAGGGTTGGTTGGCATGCTGGCCGAAAAATCGATTAGGGCCCGCGCGGCGCACTTCCCCATATCCACGGCAAGCGAGACGTCTACGGTAGTTATATTTGGATTATCGGGGATATGTAGCGAATATGGAATATATAATTTGGTACATGGGCTAGCATTGTAGGTTCATTTCCTAGTTATAGTCTTGTATGGGTGGTGGCTGGGTTTACTGGCAATGTGGTGGATACTAGGCGGTTTACCCGCAGGTCTAGTAAATATTGATAGTTCTAGTTGATGGTGCTTCAGTAGCCATGTATGGACTGGTTTACTGGGTGGAGGTATTTTGAAATAGTGGTACCTGATTGGAAGATACCAAATCACGTAATACGGAGGTGGTATTAAAAACGTTGACGATCCGGAGCAGGTACCAAACCAAACTTGTTAGGGAACCAATAGATCTAGAATAAGTTGGGGAACCAAATCTGCAGAGAGGTAGCGTGTATGGTGAGTGTTTGCAGGTCGAGACCTATGGGAACCCAGTCCACTTTTATACTATACCTTTATAGTCACCCTTTATAGTACACCTTTATAGTAACCCTTTATAGCACACCTTTATGGTGCACCTATAGTACCAGTAGGCATCGGTAGGCTTATAATACACTGGCATTGCAATTGAGATAACATCCTAATGTCGGGTACTAAATGATCTAATATTCAAACCCCGTTCATGCACATATTCCGCCATTTGGCTTCCATGTTTGCCGTTTTAACCTGTGCATATCGTTTTCACGATGCAGACGCGTATTACTCCGACAGCTTACGTATGTAATTAGACTAGTCTAAGATACAATTAGCAGTTCATATGATGAAATACTATTTGATACACGTAGGGGCAATGGAATTGTAAAAACACACGTGAGAACACCGTATATCCTCAACGGCAGAAATGAAATACAATTGCTTCCGTCCATGGTCAATATAAAAACGATGGAATTTCTTCAAAAAAGATTGTTCAACCAGCAATTGGATCACCATGAGCGGTAACAAGACCCCAGATATCAAGGTCGAGGGGGAAGAAGAGGCCAGGAGTATCTCCT